>VOQZ01000550.1:0-23881 GCA_008079305.1 Phytophthora palmivora
GAAACACTATGCCCCGGGAAAATGGTTCCGACAAGCCAAGATCGCTGGTAAGATCAACAAGAGAGAGAGGGATCTTACTCTTAGATACAGGCGCCGAAGTATCCATAGTGGAATACTCCTTTGCTCGTAGGTTGGGTGCTATATCGATACGAGCCATATCCAAGATTGCGTTGGGATTGGCGAAAGTGTTTACAGGACCGAAGGAAGAACCCGATCAAGATCACTATGGCTGGATCGCTGGTTTAACTTTTTTTCGATATGGGTTGAGATCTGCAGTCAAGATGCCATCCTGGGTATGGATTTCATGGTACCGGCGGGGATCCGATTGGATCTGGCCTATGGATCATAAGTTTTACCTGATGAGGTGCGGATCCAGCTCAGTGGGCGTCGGCAGCTTTACAGCGACAAGGCCAGCTGGTAACTGTAGGGAACATATCCAGATCGAGATCGGACAATCAGTGGAACTTCGGTTACATCTCCGGATGTCAGATCACGAGAAGTTCTGGGTCACCCGGGGAGACCGTTGGGTACCCACGGTGGTAAAAGGCCTCGGGAAGAGACGGTATCTGCAGATCACAACGTGAGCGATAAGGCGATCATATTGCAAGAAGATGTGAAGTTTGGATCTGGCTATCGGGTGATCACATTCCCCGGATGCCAGGATTTGTCTCGGTGGGTCACGTCGGTATATGGAATGGCAAAATCTGGCTCTGGAAGCCACGGGGGAAGGAAGATCCGAGCATGATGAGATCTTGATGGAATCCGCAGACCGATGGTGGATCGACCCTCCTCCTATCCATTACCTCGTGGGTATCCTGAAACGACCCGAGATCTCGCAGATACAGTAAACCAGTGTTGACGACCGAAGATCAAACATCAGCAGGAATAGATCCGCAGGATCGAACTCCGATCCAACAGTAGAGACCCAAGGTGATAAACCAAAATATGGATCAGGTAAAGGCGGATGATTTGGATCCAGTGACTGGAGGATCAGCTGAAAGAGATCCACCCGAACAGTTATCTATC
The DNA here is from genome assembly GCA_008079305.1 of Phytophthora palmivora. Taxonomy (NCBI): domain Eukaryota; phylum Oomycota; class Peronosporomycetes; order Peronosporales; family Peronosporaceae; genus Phytophthora; species Phytophthora palmivora. The sequence goes on from VOQZ01000550.1 coordinate 1,027, forward strand.
CCGATACAGGAGGCGCTCCTCAGAGGATCGAAAAAATTCCCCAGATCAGAGCCGATCCGGAAGTACATTACCACTGAAGTAATGATCTGTATGCGAAGATGTAGATCAAGAGATGGCGATCCTTCCAGAGATCAACCCCACCACGATGAGGTGAAGATTGAGGATATCCAAGTTGGAGATCCAGGGATCCAGACTGCGGCGGAGATCGAACGATTACGTCAGATGATCTGGAAATATCGACATCTTCTCATCGGAAAGGGAAATGCTCTACCACCGGCCGCAAGGGGTGTGGTGTGTGATATCGATGTGGGAGACGCTAAGCCAATCGCCCAACGAGTGAGGAAGATCGCTCCTCGATTCCGCGAGAAGTTATCAGAGCTGATCAAAGGTTATTATCAGCTAAGATGATCGGCTATTCCAGATCACCCTTGGCCTCACCGATCGTGGTGATCGTGAAGAAGAATGGGGTAGATATCAGGCTGTGTATTGATTACCGTCTGGTCAATAGTCTTACTCAACTGATGGTCTACCCTATGCCCCTGATCAACGATCTTCTAGAAGATCTGGATAAAGTCCTGTGGTATTGCTCCTTGGATATGGCCAGTGGATTCTGGGTGGTGACTATGACAGATCGAGCTCGAGCGATCTCGGCTTTCATTACCCCATTTGGGCTATTCGAATGGAATCGTATGCCGTTCGGCTTGAAGAATGCACCCACAGATCTACCAACGTCTGATCGACAACGCCTATATGGATTCACTCGGATCCCTCCTCCCGGATCGGATCCAAGATCCACTGATGTGTTTGAAGTGGGAGAAGCCGATGATCCGATAAGCCATCAGTGATCGGACGCAGATCGTATATCGATGACATCCTTATACCAGCGGATAGTTGGGATCAGCTATGTAATCGAGTGGACGCCCTACTGGAGGCGTGCGATAAGTGGAATCTGTCGATCAGTGTGGTGAAGAGTTTCTGGGGTATGAATAACGTGGAATATCTGGCCATCGCGTTTCGAAAGATGGACTGGAGGCGAATCCCAAGGATCTAGAGGCATTAACGGATCTAGCATTTCCTGGATCGCTGAGATCGATGCAATCTTTTCTGGGCAGCTTGAATTATTACAGTCGATTTATCGAAGACTATGCTATCTACGCGGCCGTGCTGTACGAATTGAGAGAGGTCGATTTCGCTGCGATGTCCAAGGATGAGGTGCGGATCCAGATCAGCGAAGTATGAAAATAAGGAGTTGGATCAACTGGATCTGAAGGAAGATCTAGGATCAGATCTGCATTAAAGCCTGCGGAACCGTCGGATCCAGGAAGTCTAGATGGAGACCAGGCTGATCCACGATGGATTCGTGCTCATCGGGCCTTCGAGACACTCAAATCGAAGATCGCGTCTACTCCGATCCTACGTCATTTTGATCGGGTCGAGAGGCGGTGGTGATCGTATATGCAAGTGATTGGCGATCTCGGCAGCCCTCGTGCAAGAGTATGACCGATCTACTATCCGGTCACCTTCGTGAGCCGAACGTTGAAGTCGAACGAGTTGAATTATAGCCCAGTGGAGAAGGAGGTGTTGGCGCTGCTACGGATCCTGGATCTCGGATATAACATGCTGGTGGACGCCGGATCCGGGTGCTGACTAGATACTCCACGTTGGCCTGGTTATTTAGATCGACCGGATTACAAGGGCGATTAGGCCAATGGGCGTCACTGCTATCACCGTGGACATTAGAGATTGTGAAGTGTGTTAAAGGAGAAGAAGAGATCCTAGGGGTGATTGCGGCTAGTATCACGCCCAGATCTATGGTGGATGAAGCGTTGATCCAGATCTCGCCCAAGAAAGAGCCACGACGGAAGATCCAAGCTCCGATCCCTGTGATCCAAGCGGATGAGGAGCTGTATGTTGTCAGTTTCGATGGATCAGCCCGCGTGAAGCGTGGAGGTGGCGCATACAGTGCGATCTTGTGGAAGTTGCCTGAATGGACGGTGATCCAGGCCAGATCGGCCTATGCGGAAGATCTTACCGTCAATGAAGCTGAATATCATGGGTTGTTACTATGTCTGGATCTGTTGAGTACCGTGGATCGCAAACGAGTGGTGTTCTGCGGCGACTCTAATCTGGTGATCCGACAAGTCAGGGGTGAGATCGAGTGTAAGGCACCCGGTCTGACTCAAGCAAAGGGCTTTAGATCGTCTGAGGGACTGGCCAGATCACGAACTTGTGCATGTGAAACGAGATTGGAACGGCAGTGCGGACAGTTTGGCTAGTGCAGCGCTACAGCGACAAGGTGGAGTGAAGATCGAGTCGGATGAGGATAAGCAGGATCTGATCACGTTGAACCGATTGGATGAGGTATTGGTAGTCAAGAGGACGGATCAAGCAGCCCAGATCACGGCGGTAGTGACTCGATCAGGCTTGCGATCTACGACGCGGACGATTTCGGATCCGCGATCATTACGGGAGGAAATAGTTCGAGATCTCAGGATCGATCGGATCCGACAAGCCCAAGACGAGGAGGCGTGGATCTCGGGATTGAAGAAGTATCTGAATGGAGATCTACAAGATCTGACTCAGCAAGAAGCCAAATCATATGCTAATCTAGCAGCTGATTATGATTTGGATCACCATGATCTACTGTTCTACTGTCCCTCCACGAGACCGACGGATGCAGATCGAGATAAGCTGATGCGACTAGTGATCCCGGAAACCCTACATCAGGACATACTACATCACTACCATGTGAGCCTAGAAGGTGGACATCAAGGGATCGGCCGAACTTATCAGCGGATCCGGGATCACTTCCATTGGAGAGGTCTGTATAAGAGTGTCCAAAGATACGTGGGTGAGTGTGTGGATTGTGAGACCGGCAAAAGCAAACCTCGGATCCAAGGAGAGTCGCCAGGTAACCTTCAGGCAACGTATCCTTTCCAGATCATAGCTATGGATCACATCCCGTCGCTACCCAGATCGCACAAAGGGAATACAGAATTATTGATCTTTGAAGATCTATTCACTGGATATGTGATCGCGAAAGCCAGCTCATCAAGGACTGCTCAGACTGTCGCCGAATCATACGAAGAATGTGTCTTCCGACGATTTGGGGCCAGCGAAGCGATTAGGCATGATCGTGAACCAGGATTTATGTCCGATTTTTTCCGAGCGTTTAATAAGATCTTGGGTCAACGTCAACGTGCCACAATGGCATATCGCCCCCAAGCTAACGGATCTGCAGAACGGATGGTCCAAACCACAACTCGGGCGATTAAGATGTATGTGCAGGATCTGGATCAACGAGATTGGGACGAGTATGCCGAGAGGATTACCTTCGCGATCAACACCGCGCATGATCGGATCCGAGGAGAAACACCTTTCTATATGGTACATGGGTGGGATCCTAGATCCACTTTGGAAGCGGTGATCCCGGTGGGAAGTACGCGAAGACATGATCGGGATCCACGACGGTGGAGGTATCAGATCCAGCGTTATTATCAACAGGTTCGAGAACAGGTTAATCAACGACTGCGAGAGGCGATCTCAGATCGAGCGGATCTACACAACCAGGAGATCCGCCCGCATCAGATCGAGGTCGGATCTCGAGTGTGGTTATATCTCGATCGCGTGAAAGAGGGATACGCTAAGAAGTTGGCACACTTGTGGCATGGACCATTCCGGATTATAGAGAAAGTTGGAGAACATGCGGTGAAATTGGAGATCGCCGGATCCGGATATCACATTTTCCCTATGGTACATGTGAACAAGTTGAAGCTAGTGAAAGAATATCCAGATCGACCACTAATGCGACTCAATGTGGGAAGTCAAGATCGTCTGGATTTTGATGAAGATCTATTACCAGGGGATAGCTGGATCCAAGATCGCGATCCCGATGAGTATGAAGTGGAGAAGATCACAGATATGAGATCAGGGAGAAGAACGAGATATGGACGGATCTACCGAGAATTCCTCGTATATTGGCGAGGATACGATGATCCGACTTGGGTAGATGAAGCAGATCTCAACTGTGGCGCTCTGCTGCATGAGTTCCTGCGAGATCGCACGAATCACAATCGATTCGGTGTGATGCAATCTCATGAGGAATCGTGAGGCCGCAATCAACGACAACGAGCTGGTTGTTGTCGTGGTGAAATCAGTTGAAGGATCTACATGAAGGATGTAGATCGGAGGAAGGGGTATGCATATATACATGTGGAACACGATGACAATGAAAGATCAGGTCTCGAGATCCAGAGATCTTAGCGGATCAGGGTCGGTCATGACTCTATGAAGGGGGATCAAGGTGAATAGGAAGCAAACAAGTCAAGATCATCGGACATATATTGAAGGATGTTATGAAAAGATATAGATCACGCACGAAGAGCCAATCACTACGATCTAGCTACTGGCCGGAGGCGGTGCCACTTGAAGACCGAAGAACTTGCGATCCAGGCGAGGAAGGTGGCGCGCAGGGTGATCCGCAGTGTGATCCCGATAGTGGTTGCGCCAGGGATCTGCTGTGTCGGCCTCGGCTAACGCCTCCAGCAGATCGGCGGGTTCCCGGCGATTAAGCTGAGGATCGTCCAGATTAGCACGTCTGGCCTCGATCCCGGGATACCAAGCCACCTCATCAGTCCGTTTTGGGAAGTGGAGGAAGAATGGATCCAAGGGTAGATCCAGATCACACCACCCCTCGATCATAGCCTGGATCAACGTGAGCAACATGCGCTTCCATCGATTTCCGGCGTGCGATCTGCGGTTATTGCGCTGCTTGGCGAAGGATCCCAGCCATGGCGACTGTGCGATCATAGCAGCGGTGATCGGGAATTTATGTGTCGACTCCCAGTACGCGATTAGCTCGGAAGCTTCAAAATCACGGTACTGTCGGAGGAAGATCCCGAGTCGACCACCAACATCGGCCTCGAAAGAGATCGGGGGCAGGGTGTTTCGGATCACCCGCCATGGCTCCGCCGCTTGCAAGGCCTTAACATTGGCCTCCGTGATCAGATGACCACAGAACGCAGGAGCAGTCGGAGAGGTGAAGATCGTCGGCCGGTGAGGGAAGATCCAGTCGGGCCGAAATGGTAAGATCGGGAACAGGAAGTTCACGGTCATGGCGATCAAGGTTTGATTTGCCAACCGGGACTCGATCCACGGATCTACGTCGGCGGCAGCCATAACTCGGACAATCCGCCGACCGGGGATACACCGACCTTCAGGGAATGGAACCTGAGGGACGAAGGTGATCCGAGGAGGCCGACGTCCAGGGGGCGGATTGGCCGGACCAGATCCGCCTGTGGGGCCAGATCCGTTGTCCTGGTCTCCGGATCCAGCATCAGAGTTCGAATCATCGGATCCACCTGGAGATCCGCCGGATCCGGCTGCAGATCGGCGTTGGGGAGACGCATGATCTCGACGGCGAGCCTCAGATCTGGACTGGGAGATGGCCATCAAAGTCTGAGCCTCATAGAGGTCATCGGCCACTTCAGCGTCCTCCTCCTCCTCATCCTCCTCTGCCTCATCGGATCCAGATCCAACCTCGATCACCTCGCCTGATGATCGACTGCGTTCGACATCTTTGGAAGGCGGGGTTGATGCTTGATCTGGAGAGGGCGATCGTCCTTCAACAGATCCCCCACCCAGATCAAACTCAGATTCATCCTCTTCGTCCATGGACTCATCGTCCGCCTCGAGAGGAACAGACCGCTTCTTCTGAGGCCGCGATGGAGAGGGTGAGGTGGATCTGCTGCGAGATCGTTTTGATTTGCAGACGTCAGCATCCCGATCCCCACTGCCCGAAGTCTCCGCAGAAGGAGAACGTGGGATCCCTCCCGCGGGCTGATCCGTGTCGGATCCAGGATCCAGACGCAATTGGGTCTGAGGAGGAGGCGCCCCAATTGTGGCCGAGATGGAGGTGAGGCGTTGGAAGGCAGCAGTGTATTCATGACGAAGGGCATCCCGCTCACGGACCACTTTGCCCAGATCTCGGGAAAGCGTACGGATCTGAGCCTGATTCTCAGTGATGGTACGCTCCCGATCTGCATAGGCCTTCTGGGCTACCTCCACATCATGACGCGCGCGGGTCAAATCGCCCTCCAACGTCTGCAGCTGGGTCACATCTGAAGCCGATCTAGCCCGATGGGCTGCCAGATCCGACTGTAATAATCCCAACGTCCGCTGCGCTGACAGGATCTCAACATCCCGCGCACGGATCTGATCTCGTAGAGAGTCGCGCTCTCGAGTGATCTGGTCAAGATCGGCTTGAGTGGGGCCCCTAGATGGGGGATCGGCTTGAGAAGATTGCGGATCGGGACCCGAAGACTCGCGATCGGCACGATCGGAGCGAGATAGGAGTAGCTCTGCCTCGACCCGATCCAACTCAGATCGAGTCCGGCGCAAGCTCTCCTCAGTCGCTGATAATGCAGATTCTGCATCCTCCCGACTCCGATCCAGATCGTGATTAGCCTGCTGAAGATCTAAGATCTCTCCGCCGGCCTGTGTCATCTCGGACGTGAGATGACGGATCGTGGATTCCAGAAGGTCTCGATCTTGGCACAGATCATCGATGTGTGCTTCCAGCTGATGGATCTCGTCGGATCGACGATCAAGATCTCGGTTGAGATCGACGATCTGGGCTTCTAGGGCCGAGATCTCAGGTGCAGGCTGCGGCGGCTCCAGTCCGATGATGCGATCCGATTCCAAAGATGATTGAAGAGCATCTCGCTCTTCTCGAAGACGATGAACTTCAGCCCGATAGCGCCCGATCTCTCGACCTTGGGTAGCGCACATCAACTCGAGCGATTCGAGAGAGCAAACATGCTCACGATTTCGATCCCCGGCCTCATCGGCCCGGCGGGTGGCCAGCCGTAGATCGTCGCTCAAACGCAACACCCGGCGACGCAAGGCGACCACAGATCGACGCAGATCTTCAGGTGAACCCCCAGTGGGTCCACTGATCTCGGATCGAGGAGAAGGAGGATTGTGGCGGCCAGATCCATGCTGAGATACATCGTGGCCGTGATCAGACATGGTAGGAAGGTGGAGTTGGAGGAGTAGAGAAGCTTGAGTTGGACGAGGTGATTTGAAGAATGGACGCAGTGAAGTTGTTATGCAACTACAACTGACGACCAGGAGGCGGCTGTGGTGAAGTGGATTTGAAAGATTTGGCATTGGAGTATCCAGGAAAGATCCGATTTGGACGTGATCGGACCTGACGTGATGTGATTGGACTAGATGACGAGCTGATGTGGGTGGATCCGGTGGTGGATCCAGTTGATGGATAAGATTGATGGAGATTAGTGACACCTTGAGCGGGACGTGATAGATGTATTGACATACGATCTATACATGTATCCAGATCCGAAGAGCTGGGAAGATCTCGTATGGATATGGATGATGTGGGACTGGCGTGATTGTAATATGGGTGCAACAGTATGTCTATATACACTGTGGAAACTGGTGATCTAAGCCTAGATGTCCAGATCAAGGGTGTAATCTATACCAGTGAAGACCAGATCAGTTCGTATATGCAGGACCATGCGAGGAACTTGGATCAAGGCTCATGAACCTAGATCCATAGGCGGATCAGAGGGATCCGGGATCTAGGGATATTATGGCAAAGATGAACGATGACTGGGGAACTAACGGCATGGAATAAGCTCGGATATGTTATAATTATGATTATCTCGAAGTATTATCACCGGATCATGCATGGAAACCCTAGATCAACAAGATCAAGGAGATCTAGCTGACCTGAGATTGGATCAGCGTGATCTAGCTTTATTAAGGCATGATCTGACTCGGGAGACGTGTGATCTGGACATTACGGTGGATGATTACGATATTGGAGAGAAGAGAAGGCCAGATCACAACATTGCGACTAGTGATCTAATGTTTATGGTTCAGATCCAAGGCGATCTGCACAGATGTCGACTGCTACGATGGTGAGAACAAGAAAGGACAAGGATCAGGATAGCGTAATCAGTCGATGTGTCGTTAAGGATAGGATACAGGATGGGATAGGTCTTAACACTAAATCAGAACCGAATTTGCATCGTACGACACAAGTGCTTCGCTACGCGCCTGGAAACGGGAACTACATTGGCCCTACGGTATTAATAGCGATTTAGGTGTATAGATCTAGGGTGGTTGATAATATCTAGATAATATATTGGCTAGATCCAACCTCCTAGTATCTTATCCTAAGTGCAGATCCAAGATCCCGGTATTAATTGCTTAGCCGGTAAATCTTCGGTTTCTCAACGATCAAGATCGCGCTATAGGAAGCGCCAAGCAATCAAAGGGTCCCGTATAAAGGGAAATCAACAAGAAAGGAATTACTACAAGGCCGGATCTAGATCTAGGCCGCCGGATCCAAGCTTGATCTAATCGCTTGGACTCCGGATCTACTACTGGCGAGTGGTGTGAAGACTCCCACGCTACTCTACGACCCCAACGTCACGCCAAGACGTTCAACTAACACCGATCGAGCAACTTAGCAGTCACCGAGAGAGGAAGATCCAGCCCAACCGACGGGTACACAAGGTGAGCAAGTTCAGCAGATCACGGATCATCGGAGGACCCCCTTCGTTAGTCGGTGTCCGGGCATTGGTGGGAAGTTGGATCTAGCGATCTCGCAGATTTTGCTGATCCCGCTACACCACATTGTGCATCTTCACATGGATGCTTCGAAGGGAGTAAAATAGAGCCAACGGCTGCCGTCTATACAAACTCGGATTTCTTCTCGGCACGGATTATGCGTAAGCAAGCCATGATTATGCTTATTGTGAAGTATTATAACTGGTTCAAGGTTGGAAGTCCCAGATCATGGCAGTCTGGTGGATCCACAATTGGAATAAGTGTGATTTAGTCTATTGAAGCGTGATTTAGCATGGGAGATGAGGGATCTATACATCATGAGGCTGGATTATGATATCGGTGGAAGAAGAAGTCCAGATCACGACATACCGACTAGCAATCTAATGTTTATGGTTCAGATCCAGCGTGATCTGCAAGGATAGCGACTGCTACGATGGTGAAGAGCGGCTACAACGATGGTGAAGCGTAAGAAAGGACTAGGATCAAGGTAGCGTAAACAGCCGAGGTGTTGTGGAAGATAGGATACAGGATGGGATAGGTATAGACCTTAAATGAGAACCGAATTTGCATTGTACGACACAAGTGCTTCGCTACGCACCTGGAAACGGGAACTACATTGGCCCTACGGTATTAATAGCGAGTTAGGTGTGTAGATCTAGGGTGGTTGATAATATCTAGATAATATACTGGCTAGATCCAACCTCCTAGTATCTTACCCTAAGTGCAGATCCAGGATCCCGGTATTAATTGCTTAGCCGGTATATCTTCGGTTTCTCAACGATCAAGATCGCGCTATAGAAAGCGCCAAGCAATCAACGGACCCCAAGAAAGGATAACAACACCAAAGGAATTACTACAAGACCAGATCCATATCTAGGTCGCCGGATCCAAGCTTGATCTAATCGCTTGGACCCCGGATCTACTACTGGTGAGTAGTGTGAAGACTTCCACGCTACTCTACGACCCCAACGTTACGCCAAGACGTTCAACTAATGCAGATCAACAACTTCAGAAGTCACCAAGAGAAGAAGATCCAGCCCAACTGACGGGTACACGAGGTGAGCAAGTTCAGTAGATCACGGATCATCGGAGGACCACCTTCGTTAGTCGGTGTCCGGGCATTGGTGGAAAGTCGGATCTAGCAACCTCGCAGATATTGCTGAACCCACTACACCACAACCTGGATAAAACCTGAAGCCAATCCTGTATCGCACAATTACGCATTCTACGTACTTGTTTGTCTTACACGTGCGGTTAATCTGAAGTATCTCAGGAGAACTATCCAGCATAACTCGCATAGACCCTGATGTGACTGAAATGGCCCCGTATCACCACGTACACTTTACATGCACTGACGACACGTTCGTCGGTGACACCAAGTTAAAGTTCACGATTGGTTCAGCAACCACATCGTCATCAGTCAGCCGTGTACGTATAAAAAAGCCAAACACATATCATAATCAAGATAGACATTTATGTTAGCCTGCACAACGATATATCACCTGAGTTACGCAACCGCAAAATTGCGGACATCAGTCATGTTGACTTGGTAGTCGGAGTTCACACGGACGTATTGGTATACGCTCGACACACAAGCCTGTGATTCCTGGAATTAGCGAAGCCTGCGTTGATACCTGGCGAATATCTGGGTAATGGCGATAAATCTCTGGTGATACGTGGTGGTTGGGCACGTACAACTCTCGGTTGACCGTATCCCCCCAACTTCCGTCCTCGTTCCGAATCAACTGCGCCAACATCTGGAACGGGCACCCGAAAATTCAGAGCTTGTGCGATGCACGTGCGCCAGACGATCGTTCATGGCTAGGCCAACCATGCGTGAAGATGTACTTGTGTTTATACGTATCAGCCTCATGCGGAACGAGCGGAATGTCCTTTCAGGAATACCAACGTATTGAGTATGGGACTTGACCGAGGCATTGCGACGTTTGAAATTTATCACCTCCTTTACCACACGTACCTGTCGGATGTCCTTCGTGTATTTCTTCAGTGACCGCTCAAACACAGGTCATGAAGTGTGATCACGCTGGAACGGCGGGACATGCCCGAACTCATTTCTTTCATTCACGTTTCTTTCATTCACGCAGCTTTGAACAGGTATCAGAATATTGCGCATTTTCTCCTCTATCATCCACTGTCACCTTAATCCATTCTTCTTCTTTGTGGTCTTCCGCATCGTCCTCGTCCGCGTTACCATCCGAACGTCGGGCACGAGGCCCGAACTGTCGTGTAGGAAACGATAGAATTCTCACTTGTCGGGAGAGTTCCCACCAACAACACACGCTTCCCCGTTAAGGTCAGCGTTTTGTTGGATCAAACCTGAAGACCAGGAACGATCCCTTACACCGGGTCGGTTGTAAGCGCTTCTGTATACCGAGGTTGTTTTAGGTAACCCTTACCTACACCACTAGCCACGAGCTTAGACTAGGGTGTTATATTGCGCTTTCGCGCGTAACCCTGCAGTCCCTCAGAGGAAAGGGTACCGGCGTGTTAGGCCTTATACAGGGGTGTCGAGGTATAACCTTGACGGGGAGCAAAATATACACTAGGACCTTAATAGACCCCAAGTATACACGTAACGACACTTCACTGTCGCCTCCGATCTCTCGGCCACACCAACTCTTGGCCTGACCAGGATAAACTCTCGGTTCAATGTACCTTGAGTCTACCAACAGGCATCCCACACAACTGAGCGTATCCTGGCACTTAAATAAGCTAGCTACACTTACCTAAGTCGGACTTGACTCTTGTTAGCTGGGGGGAACACTGCGTTTTATAAACTGCTTAATGTGAGGCTCAGAGAGCCTCTGTATGTCATCCTATGTTTTGTCCTATGCCTATATACAAATATCAAGTGTAAACAAATCTCTGTAGGAGTCTCCGAGGTTTCAGAATAAGTACAACCAAGGGGTCGACAACTCGCCCTTATGTACGGATTTGGGACTGTACAGACGTGAGACAAGGGATCTGAGATGGGTACAGAGTCCTATCTCGGCATAATCCAGGAAGCCTCGGCCAGGTTATATTAGACCAGCCGAGGCTCCCGGATGTCACTATTCCGTCTCTGTCACTCTGTCGCGGGATATATAATCCTCCAATGGGGTGAACCCTCGCTTTTCACTGAAAGGTTCTGTGGCGGTTGCCTTAGCGACTGGGTGGCTACCTCACGGTTAGAACCCAACACCACAGAACTCGTACCCACGAAGTCAACGGGCAACAGCAGCCGTTTCAGACCGAGTGCCTGCCTGGGAGATTGCCTTGGATATGCCTGCGACGCATGCCGCCTCCTGCACACGTCTTTCTTCCTCTCTGTGCACTACCCCATGTCCACGAGGTTCTTCTTCCATACGCCCTGCTCCCCCACACGGGCTTCCTCATCTCTGCGTGCCTTTTCAGCCAGATGTTTATTGATTTGTGCCGTTTTGTGTGTGCGTGTCATTACTGTGGTTCTGCTAAGAGGTGCCGACTGAATCAGCGGCTGTCAACTGAATGCAAATTACGCGCAGTAGTACTAAACGATTTATATTATACCTGAACGACACCCGGAGTCAAAACATGTGGAATATCTGCAATAGGATACCTGGATGGGAACGTTGCCCTAAATATTAAGTTCGTATTATGAAGTATTAGAAAAGTAGTATTAACGTGGTTGTTAAAGTAAGATGTTGTAGAACGGGTTAATGATTAAAATTAATGTAGAATATCCGTTGGTAAATAAGCGTGAGTAAATACTATAATAGTAGATTATATGATGTTAGAATTTATGTTTGTAGAGGGGTGATTACAGCGGGGCTAACGTAACTTTGCGTCAGAGGAAGACGTACGACTGAAAGAGCCAAGTGAGGGAGTTCTCTAAGAGAACCCACACACAGTCCGTAGGACTCGATAAAATGCAAACTGAATAATATTGATCTTGGGGTTGTGCCGCTTACGATGCGAATACCTGCACCCCACTATAGCCTATAGCTAACGCTAGATACTAGCTCAATGAGTGGCCCTGAGGCCGCACACCTCAACAGAGGTAACCCTTGCGTAGTACAGACGAAAAGGGTAACCTCACGTGTAACCCCGTTTCACTTTCTTCCATCAAACTGAGGAACACCCGTGTTCCTCCAGTTGAGGTCACGCCATATCTCGTGGCGAATCTTTCTGATCAACGGGCACTTTTTCAAAACTGCTTCGCGACACATACGAATTCCCGCAGCTCGCAGATCTCTAGATCACAACTCACAACCTTCGCGCGCCAGCGCTATTTCGTCAGGATATAGCCCCCAAATGCATCGCGTCTCTCAGTGAGAGAATACCACACCGCGTGTCGTTGTCGCCAAGGCATACAGCTCATGGCACCTACGCAAGGCGACGCTCCGCCTTCGACAGGTCAAGGGCCAAACACCGGGTATAGTTCAGTGCCCGAGGATGAGGTCGACTATGAGGAGAGCACTGGGGGATCACCCTCACGTATGTCGGAAGTTTCGATACCACGCTCACCTGAACAATGGCAATCACGAACACCGAATCCGTTCCCCGAACGACCATCGCCGCTGAGATCCCTATACGGTGGATCAGCGCTATCCTCACGCGAGGAAGGGGGAACCCCTGAGGCAAACATCATCACCAACCCGTTGGATGAGGCCCAGGGCCGGTGGTTGGAACAACAGCGTGATGTCCCACGCTCCAACATTCCGGAGGCTCGACCCTTGGTGAGCTATTCACAACGGGACTATGGTTTCTGACCCCGCGATCCCGCGATTGTTGCTCAGGAGGCTGCCCAGCAACGCTTTACAGGGTATGTCATCAGGCCCGAGGCCACTACACCTAATCAGGTGGCCGCACGCACTCAGCTCCGTGAGCAATACCTGCCACCTCAACGGACAACTCCGTATGAGTATGCTCCGCATCACAGCGACCAGATCAACAGCATGTCCGTGCCGGACATGCGGAGATTTCCAGTGGTCTTCCGACCTGGCAAGCTCTCCCACGAAGAAGACGCGCAGTTCCAAAACTGGGTGGAAAATTCGCGCAAGTTGTCTTTACTTGTAGCTCTACGAGCTAGCTTAAGTAAAGAAGGCGTTCTGCTCGAATGCCGTCTGCGCTTCGGATATGTGAAGCGAAAGATCAACGATCAATTATGATCTCATAGATCTCGCCCCCATGAGACTGCTGCGTCGCGCAATACTCAACGATCGAGTTCTCGCGCGGGCTCTGACACATCGTCAGCACGTTCTAGCACCAGAAAGAGCGAGGCGACAAACGAGTCGGTCGAGGGCGCGACAGCCGCCTCGGGTACTCCCGATCAAAAAGCGTCCACGACATCAGGGCAATCTTGCCGGAGCGGCACTTCATACTCCCGTGACGGAGTCGTGCCCCGCCATTTCACCAGATACTAGGTACGACCACGGCGCCGCCGGCACTTCAATAACCGCTCCAAGTGGTAGTGGAGCCCCCCATGCTGATCCAGCAACGCCAGAAGGCGCCTATCCGCCACTGGATTCTTACTATGCGACGTCTGACCCCGTCTACGCTGTGGAGCGTGAGTTTGCAGGCTTTGTGACGGGATGACGGTCCAGCTCTCCCGCTTCGCGGATGACTTGGAGCAGGCTGAGCCCCTTGTCGAGGTCGCTGACCAGGGTCGTAGGGCGTTGCGAGACTTGAAGACCAGCAGGCAGATCGCATGGCGGTTCTGTATCGTTCGAATGTTGAGCTGCGTGATCTGGTCGCTGGTGTGCAGGGTCAGGTTGAACTTCTGGTGACCTTGCGACAGGGTAACGCTCAACAGTAGCCGTTGGCTTTCCCCTCGATGCTAGCGATTCCGCGCTCACCTGGCTTGAGTCCCGGTATGGCTTAAGCAAGTCTACATAAAACACCGGATAGGTGCGCATCTTCTTCGGACGATTCAACTTGTACGCCAGGCCCTTCTTGGCCACGACCTTTAACGGGTCCGATGAAGCGAGGCCGCAACTTCGTCTTGAAGACCTCAAAGACTGCATGTGTAGGTAGATTTTTAGCGTTTAATAAAACCAGGTCCCCGACCTCAAATTTCCACACATTCCTTCTGCCTCTTGCATCCGCTTGTTCCTTTTGAACGTCTTGGATTTCAGCCATCGCGTCACGTACGTGACGTAAATTGCTGAGGCGTACTGACAGGAAGTCATCCACTTGTTTCCACACAGCGGTGGGGCTGGCGTTAGTTAGCCACTCGACTTCTCCCCCATCAAGCTCAGTGTCACGGCGAGACGGCGTCAACAGGACGCAAGGGTGCGTGAGACCATTCCGTAGAACGGGGTGAAGCCGGTCGAGGCATGCACCGCATTGTTCATTGCGAACTCCACAACAGGGAGCATGGCGCTCCAACGCTTCGGCGTTTCAGCGCATACGCTCATAGAAACGACCCAAAACAGCGACGCTGTCTCTTACCATCAATGGTATCCGGCACTGCCGCTAAGTTAGCCATCTTGCTCAATCGGTTTCACAAAGACCACCACGCCTGTGTTGCCTGCCGAATCCTTCAGCAGACCAAACACAAAGTCCATATTGATGGACTGCCAACACCCAGAAGGGATAGGCAAACTTGCCAAAGGTACTGTCGAATGCTGCGAGGGTTTCACCCGTTGACACGACTCACACGTACTCACATACGATTTCACCCAATTATATAGTTTGGGCCACCAATAACCTCGGCTCACTAAGCCATAAGTCTTCTGACGACCAAGGCGACCGCCCAGCGGAACGTCGTGTGCCTGATAGAGGAAACGATACTTCAACTCCTCATCATGAGGAATCACCACTCGGGAGGGGGGGTATCGTCCGTATCCGTGCTGTAAAACCGCAAACCTCCCTCGAGGGTATAACGATGTAATCGCGCCCAAAGCCGCGACGACAGGCTACGTTCGAGTCTTTAAAATCCACACCCCCAAGAGCACGTAGCACTGCTAAACAAACATCATCTCGTGCATACACCACATGGACCAGCTCTGTTACAGACTAGCTCGCACATGTTACGAGCTCGCGCTCGTTGTCCGGTCTGCGCGAGAGCGCGTCGGCAAGAGCATTTTGCCTGCCAGGCTTATACTTCACCTCGAAGTTGTACTCCGCAAAGAAGGAGAGCCAACGGGTCATCCTCTGCGAGAGGTGTGGCGAGTGTGTCGCGGTGCGTAATGACACATGATCAGTGAAGATCGCAAACGGCTTAGAGCCTAGCAGGTGCACCCTGAATTTGACGAGAGCGTACTTCATAGGAAGTAGCTATTTACCATGAATTGGATAGTTCTTCTCAGCAGCCTTGAGCTGACGAGATTTAAACGCAATGACGCGTTCACGCCCATAGTGGCTTCAAAAGTCGATTGCTGTTCGATGTTCCAACACCACTCAGCGTCCTTCTTCAGGAGGTTGGATAGTGACCGCGCCAACTCAGCGTAATTCTCGCTGTACTTGTGTAAGTAATTGACAAGGCCAAGCCACTTCCTTAAGTCCTTCAGGTTAACAGGAACCGGCCAATCACAAATGGCCTCGACCTTAGCAGGATCTGCTCTCAGGCCACGCTTCCCAATGCAGCATCCCAGAAACGGGATTTCCTCTGCGCCGAAAATGCATTTATCAGCATTGGCGTATAGCTTGTTTGTACGCATGCACTCGAGCACCGCTCTTAAATGGTCGACGTGATTCTCCACGTCAGACCTCCCGTGCTCTGCACGACTATGGACGAATATGCCGTCAAAGTACGTCTGTCGTACGCCCGATGGGGCCGGAATAACTGCTTCAACAGACAACTAAACGTAGCCGGCGCGTCGACAGCCGTTTGGGCATCACCAACCACTCCCAGAGCATACCGCTCGGAGTGCTAACCGCCGTAAGCGGGATGTCACTAGCTCGCATGAGCAACCGGTAATAACCATCGACTAAGTCGAGCGCGCTATACAGTGTACACCCCACCTTGTTGTTCTGTAGAACATCCTTTCGAGGAATCGGCGTCTGCGCGGGGATGATGGCCGCATTCAGCTTGTTAAAAGCATGGACTAAGCGCCATTTGCCATTTGGCTTTCTGACACAGAACGTTGACGAGGAGTGTGGAGACTTACTCTCTCGCACTAACCCAGCCTCGTGCTTCGCACGGAAAAAGGCGTCAACGGCGTCACACCGTTCCTTAGGAAGAGACCCCTGCCGTGTTTTGCGGTATTTGGTTCCTGGAACCAGGTCAATCTCATGACGAACACCTCGATCCGGAGGCAGACCCATAGGCGGGGCCTTTGAGACGACGTCTACATACTACTTTAACAAGGAGTGAAAAGGATCCGACGGATCTTTCAGTATCGCCGATCCACTACGCGCATTAAGCGGTTGCTTCATGTCCTCCAGGACCGCTTCGTCAACACGTGACGACGAGTTTAACTCTTCGGCTGGTCGTATTAAGGCCACTCCGGCTAAGTTGCCCGCCTTCAAGTCGTTTCCGAGCTCGGCCACAGAATTCTCGTAACAAAGCATCAACAGTGGGGAGGTCACTAAGGCTGATGTCGCCATCGACTTCTCCAGTCACTCCATTTACGAGTGTGTATAACTGCTCACTGCAGTCGCGTGGAGCATCCTCGCTGGACACGCTGGACACCTCGTCCGACGTATACAACGTCGCAGACGCTCTGCGTCTCATCCCCCTCCTCATCCGTGCCCGATACCGGGTGGAATAGGGCAACAAGGCGACATCACTATCACCCCGTCCAAGTGCCACGGCACTTACGTTCCCGCAGGAACTAATGTCTCTCGAGACACTAGGCATTCCATGCCCTTGAACCGGTGGTTTACATGCCACCCCATGCGCATTAGTAGGGCCGCGCCCAAAGTGCCTCGACGTACCGTCGACAACGCTCAAACGAGCACGCAGCAACTTGCCATCCGACCGAATCCTGCCCAGTGGAGTACGTGCCACTACACAATTTTCATCCGGGCGTAGCCCGTGAAATCTCGTCTTATTGCCGACCGCGTCCACCTGGACACGCGGTGGTGCGTCCCTCGTCGGACCGACACCACCCAGTGGATTAAGTGCTACTCCGCGTTCGTCCAACGAGCTACGCTCGGGACCAGAAGACGTTGTCAATGTCGCTCCTAACTCGGGGCTAGTGCCCCCGAAACAGGCGTTTACTAACTCGGACACGCCATCGTCCAGCAAAGAGACCGACTCGGTCCAATGCTCGCGCCAATAGCGCTTCTGCGTCCTGGAAGAGGTGGGTTCATGACTCGCCAAAGCTCCATCAGGGGAGAAGTGCGTAGCACCTAATGTTTTCGACTTCTAGTCGAACCATGGCTCGTGGCGTTCCAACCACACCATGCCAAGTATGAGGCCATACCTCGAGTCCAGGTCTAAGGCCAAACAGCGTTCCCTGCTGTCGAAGTCTAAGAACTTCACGCCCAAATCCAATGCGACCTTGGGCACCGTAACACGGGTTCCCGTCGCTAGACGGACAGTGACTACGTCACTAGGACGCACTCGCAGCGCCTCAGCATACAGCTGACTACCTTCCATAGTGGAGCGCCGGACATAATTGCCCGACGCACCCGAATCGATCAACACGATCCACGGCTTCTCAAAGCCCTTCACGGTCGCCTCAACGACCAGCAAACCCGGCTTGCATACGTGATTCTTTTGAGAGATTATCGATCTCTCCGGGCCAAGCCCTGCTGACCTCTACTTCCCTGAGGTACAACAGAACCTAGTTCTTCCCCAGCAGGCGACCCCGCGCTTACTGGGAGTGGTCGTTTCCCCGCGACAAGCCAGATTTCCGACTCGAAGCGGTGTTTCGGCTCGGTTAAGCCTTGCGCGATCTGCGCAACGGACAGCCCGTCCTAAGGTGGTCGGTACTACCGCAGTAGAAACAGCGGCGAATGCCACGGCGCTGTTCAGCAGCTCTAAGTTCAGCAGCTTCATCTTTAGCATAGCTGAGGTCCATTGGCACCGGACCCTCCGGCGGACTCGCCTGAGGCACACTCCAGCCCATGCGGGCTGACCTAAAGTTGTGCTCGGCGTTCAACGCCACGACCACAGCCTCCTCGAACGAGGATGGGCAGGTACGGAAGACTTCCGTGCGCGCCACACCAGTCCGGAGACCGTCCATGAACACCGTGGTGGTGACTACCTCCGGTAGAGGATCGGCAAACATGCCAGCAATGAGCGTTCGGAGCTCTTGAACGCAGTCCAGCAACTCCTTCTTGACGTGGCGACATGCCAGGAAGCGTGAACACACGCGATACGCATGGTTCGGGGGCAAGAATACTCGCGAGAGCTGCCGCTTCAGCTCATCCCATGTCGGGAAGACACCGTCAACTGACGACCCATTCGTAAGTGCCCACTCACGCGCTCGCCCATTGAGTTTAGAAATCGCGAGCGCTACGCGCTGGTGCTCAGTCTGGAGCAAGGCCGAACTCATCTCAACCTCTCTGATCCACAGCATGAGGTTCTCTCCTTCCTTCTCTTCGAAGGACTGGAAACTCAACATGAGTGGTTTTGGTCGGGTCGACCCTTGCAGCGCGGCTGCTGTCATTGAGGTTGCCGCCGTGCTCATCCTTTGCTGAATGTGCTCCAGCAGAGCATTCTCATAATTTGAGAAAGGCTCGAGACGCGCGTTGATAGCGTCCGGGTCTTATGAAGCAAGATGTGCCACACCCTCCGGTCCCAACAAGGACATCAGCTTTTTAAGCGCCTCTTGTTGCCCGGGGGCGAGGTTTGCAAACGCAGCTTGCTCCATCCTCACAGAGGAACAGTCTAGTCAGACTCAGGTGAGGGATTGACTACAAGTGCTACCAAGTGCAGCGGGGCCGCCGTAGATTTGTGTCAGAGGAAGACTCAGAGAGTCAAAGGGGGGTGTTATATCGGAGAACCCAAACACAGTCTGTAGGATTCGATAAAATGCCAACTGAATGTATTGATCTTGTGGCTCTACCGCTTACGGTGCGAATACCTGCATCTCAGTATAGCCTATAGCTAACGCTCGATACTAGCTCAATGAGTGGACCTGAGGCCACACTCCTCAACAGAGGTAACCCTTGTGTCATACAGACGAAACGGGTAACCTCACGTGTAACCCCGTTAAATTTTTGGTGGGTTTTGATGTACAATAGGAAGTTTGACGAAGTTCACATGTCTGTGCCCATGTAATAAGTCATGTCATATGTGGGGCGGTACGATACAAAAGTCAAACTTCATGTTTTGGTTGGTAATTCGATAGTCATGCGGAGATACAAACAGATACGGAAATGTTGTGCAAAGTAAATAATTACAAAACCGCTGTAAATATTAAATTAGTATAATTGGTTGTGATAGATTTTTGTTCGCAGAAAAAATGGTATTGTATTAATAAAAGAATGATAAAGACATGTTTGTGGAAAGTGATAGAAATATGCTTTTTGAGGAAGTGATATTGTTGTAAGTAGAAAAAGAATTAACAAAGTTGGGATTTGTGATAACAAAATGTGGTGATGAAGTAAAATGTTGTAGATTGATTAAAAGATTGAAATTAATATAGGGTATTTGTTAGTAAATAGGTGTATGTGCAGAATATTATAGTAGTATGAGAAGTGATAACATTTTGTGTAGGCAGGAAAAGCAATGGTATAGTAAGTGGAAGAAAATTTGGAAAAGATAAGGTTTGTGGTAAACATTGGTGGTAAAAATAGGGTAGTAGAGTGTGTAGTTATAGAATATTATAAAAACAGAGAGTAGAGGAGGTAGTAATAGAATAGGTAAAAGTAAAATAAATTTTAGTAAGATAAGTAGTAATATGATATTATTTATAGATGAAGAATTGGAGAGATTGATATTGTAAAAGATGAAGTAGTACAGGATAATAATGAAGAGTATGGTAGTGAAATTGGTTATGGTGGGTTATGAGGTAATAGAATATATTAGGAGAATGCAGATGAATATAATCGAAAATAGTTGATAATTGTGAGATATGTCGTTGTAGAAAATGTGATGGGAGAATATGTAGTGGTAAAATATAATGTTGAAAAATATGGGGTTGAATAGTTTAAGTGTTAGAATATGTTGTAAAGAATATATTATGTAGGAAATATTTATATAGAATTTATTGTATATTATGTATTAGTAAATTACTATATATATTCCGCCGCGGATACACGTGTATCTGGGGGTCCTGTTAGAGGCCTTATTTTAGGCATCCGGGGGTCCTAGCGAACGTGTATCCGGGGGCCCTTGACATCTGTTGACCCAAACCAAGCAATATTGGGCAGCCTGGATTCACTAGATTAGGTACACACAATAGCATTTACATTTTGGAATCGTTCTAACTTCGCCACTATTGGCTGGAATGCAACGAAACTTGATATATATTTTACCCTGGTGTGCCACAGTGAGCACGCATACTTAATGCAATTAAAAAGTCTCTGTTACTAGGTGCCAGCACTGCCAACTCTAGTGATGGAGTCAATTCTGTTGTTAATAGCGAGATTTGAAACTGCTATCAATTCACACGCAGCGAAATGCAACTTAAAGATGTCTGCAGCTCTGAAGAACATCGCAGGCTAAACAGAAGTATAGTTGTTACACCCAAACGACAGCGTTATGCCTTCCCAAGCTAAAATCCTAGAGATCATGAACTGAAGTGTTTATTTTTCAATCTGAACCGTGTACTAAATGCGCACATTCCATGCGTCTGTGTCATTTCTAGAAAGAACCATTATAATCCAATCATCGGTGTTGGTTTCGAAGCCATGTCAGGATACAAACAAAGACGGAAATGTTGTGCGGAGTAAATAATTACAAAACCACTGTAAATATTATAATAGTTGAATATGTCGTGATAGAATTTATGTTAGCAGGAAATGTGATATAATTGTATATACAAAAATACAGAATAAAGGTAAGGATTATAGTAATAAATATGTAGTAATAAAATTTACGTTGGTAGCGGAATTAATGTTATTGTAAGTAAAAAATGAAATGATGAAGTTGAAATTTCTGATAACAAATACGGTGAAGAAGTAGAATATTATAGATTGAGTAAAGGTTTGAAATTGGTATAGATTATTTGTTGGAAAAAGGTGTATGTAAAGAATATTATAGTAGAATTGGTAGTGATAGATTTAATGTAGGAAAAAAGTAAGAGTATAGTAAGTAAAAGAAGATTTGAAAATAATGAGGGTTGTAATAAAAATGGTGGTAAAATGTATAAGGAAGTAGAGTATGTAGTTAAAGAGAAAGTGATATTAAAGTTGATAAAGGAAATGCATGTGGTTTTAAAGGTGGGGAGTATTTAATATGAAATAGTAGAGTAGGTAGTGGTAGAGTAAGATAAAGGAAAATAAATTTTGGTAAGGAATGTGGTAAATTTGTATTGATTATAGAGGAAGAATGTGTACAGAATGATGTTGTAAAAGATGCAATAGTAGAAGATAGTAATGTAGAGTATAGGAGTGAAATTGGTGACGGTTGGTTATGTTATTGTAGAATGTTTGTTGGTAGATTATAGGTATGTATATGAATAAAATTGTAGAGTAGTTGGTGATGATGGGATATGTGGTTGTAGTGAATGTGATAGTAGAAAAAATAATGGTAGCGTATAAGTTTGTAAAGTATGTGGTTAATGAGTATGAAGTTATAGTATGTGTGGTTAAGAATGCGGTATATTGGAGGTGGTTATATTTAATGTAGTTATAAAGAATATTGTTGTATAATATAAAGAATGAAGTAATTTAGGATTGGAGTGGAGGGTATGGTAGTAAAATTATAAAATGAGGTTTATTTAGTAGTAAATATGATAGTAAAGTATAAGGTTGCAGATGAATGTAATAGTAGAATAATAAATAATATTGATATACGTGGTTGTAGAGAATATAATAGAAGAATATGTAGTGGAAGAGTATATAGTTGTAGAAAGTGTGGTAAAATGATTATGAAGTGAAAAGGTATGTGATAACGAAGTGGGATATTGAAAATGGTAATACATATTGTGATTAAAAAAGTTGAAGTATGTAGTCGTGAAGAATATGATAGTAAAGTATACAGATATAGAATAAATATGATTGTTACAGTATAAGTATATAATAGTAAAATATGTGATAGCAGAATATGTTATAGTGGAGTAAGTAAATGTAGAGTATGTGATTGTAGAGTATGCGATTGTAGAGTATGCGATTGTAGAGTATGCGATTGTAGAGTATGTGGTTGTAGAGTATGTGGTTGTAGGGTTTGTGGTTGTAGAGTTTGTGGTTGTAGGGTTTGTGGTTGTAGAGTTTG
>VOQZ01000551.1:0-15751 GCA_008079305.1 Phytophthora palmivora
TATCTGAAAACCTGATTCCAGCCAAGGGCGAGTCAAACCGCCAGCGCCTGTCAGTGTGGAAATGCTGGAAGCGAATTATCAGGGTCATGTCCTGAGTTTCGATGGTGCAGCAAAGACGTCTACTCGTCTGGGAAGTTGCGGATGCATACTCTGGAAACTACCTGTTGGAATGTCTTGGAAGCCCGAGGATTTCCCTGAAGGACGTCACTGGAATGACTCGGAGTATTGTGGATTGAACTACGGTCTGAGGATGGCGTTGGAACATGGAATACATGAGCTAGTGGTTGTTGGAGACTCACGTATCGCAATACAACAGGCTCAGGGATGATTAACTGCAAACAACCTAATTTGCAGCGGAGGTTGGCAGAGTTTGAATCTCTGAAAACCAAATTTCAGGCCCTGAAATTAGTACATGTGAAACGTGAGTTCAACCAAGCGGCAGATTACTTAACTTCGAAGACTCTGGCACTTGGGAAGCTTGGCAGGTACAAGACGCTGACGAGCTCACCCATCTACAACTAGTGTCTAAAGTACAAGCGAAATTGATGAAGCCCTGCCAGCTCCAAATGCGGAAGCTCAGGAGTCGACGTATCAGGCTCGAAAAACTCCACGGTGTGACACCCGAGTCTGATGGAATTCCAGGCCCCGAATCCGAATCCGCACCTCTGCCACGATCAGCTAAAGTATTGATTGCAGTGACCCGTGCCCAAGTTCCGAATAACACTGATCCGCCTGAGGACGACGATGAGCGTGAACCCCTGGGGCCTTTGGAGTTCCAGGCAGAACGTTGGCGGCGAATTAAGGCACATCAGAGCCACGACCGTATTTGGTTGAGCTCATGAAGTTTCTGAAAGGTGACGTGGGTGATCTACCACGCCCCCGAGTCAGGAAACTAGCAAGGGTCGCTGAAGATTTCATCTTGGATTCCAGAGATGTGCTGTATCGTGTAAGTCGTGCTACCCGAGAGCGGCCTCGAGACAACGTCGATGAACTCAGACTGGTCGTCCCCAGAGACTTGCACTCAGACTTGCTGCATTATGCCCACGAAGACTATCAAGGTGGACATCAGGGAATCAAGAGGACGTTCGAGAAACTGAGTTCAGAGTTCTACTGGTTGGGTATGTACGCCGATGTGGAAAGATTCGTGAAGGAGTGTGTGGACTGCGCTAGCGGCAAGGGGCGACCTCCAAATCCTGGACCGTCACCGGGGAATATTGAACCCAGCAGGCCGTTTGAGTCGTGTCCATGGATTTTGTGACGCATATGCCGAAGTCAGCACGCGGCAACACCTTTCTTCTGCTGTTCCAAGACATGTTTTCAGGGTACGTGATGTGTAAGCCAATGAGTAGCACCACGGCTCAAGACGTGGCGGAAGCCTATGAAGAACGTGTTTTCAGAAACTTCGGAGCCAGTTCTCTGATTCGTCATGACCAGGATCCTCGCTTTATGAGTGAGGTGTTCAAGTGTTTCAGGGAACTCCTGGGTAGTAGACAACGAGCTACTCTAGGATACCGACCACAAGCTAATGGCCAACAGGAACGGTCGGTTCAAACTGTGGTGCGCGCGATCAAGGCATATATCTCTGAAGCTGATCAAAGTGATTGGGATGATCATGCCGAGCGTCTGATGTTCGCCCTGAACACGTCGTTCGATGCCACCCGTCTGGAAACGCCTTTTTATTTGGTGCATGGTTGGGATGCCCTCGGAACTGTGTCCGCTATGCTAGGACCCAAGCCGTCGACGACTCAGGAACGAACCGCCTACGAATGGAGAAGGAAGATGCAACGAGACTACAGTTATGCTGTGGCATGTGCCGAAGATCTCCAGAAGAAAGCGAAACGCGATCGGTCTGAAGAACAAACCAGAAAGTGGAACGAGTTATCAGAACGTCTGAAATCAGGTTTTGCTATAGGTGATGCTGTATGGCTTTATATCCCTAAGTACAAACGGGGTTAAGCCGGAAGCTAGCGCACATGTGGCATGGTCCTTTCAGAATCGATGAGATGTTGGATGACTTCCGCGTACGACTCAAGGTTGAAGATACTGGTTATCGTGTGAATCCCTGGGTGCATGTGAGCCGTCTGAAACCCAGAGCCCTGTTCCCCAGGCGACCAACGATAGAGCTCGAGATTCCAGAAGACGATGACTTTGATGCCGCCTTGCTACCTAAAGATAGTTGGGAACCTGACGCTGAGAATGATGAGTATAAGTGGAGAAGATTTTGGATACTCGTTGGGGTAAACGTACCAGAACGTCCAAACGCCTCCGTGAATATCTCGTTAAATGGAAAGGTTACGATGAAGCTGAGTGGCTACCGTTATCGAAGTTGAATTGTGGCGCATTACTTTACGAGTTCAACCAGAGTGCACGAGCACGAGCTCGTTTCCAGGCAATGCAAGCTGGAGACGATCACCCAGAGTCTAAACAACTCTGAAAACACATCTGGAAGTCTGATATCTGAGAGATTGCAGAGACTGATTTTCAGAGAATGAGAGCCTGAATGCATGTTTTTCAGAGATTTTATTTCTGAGATTCGTGTGTTCAGACATGTGATCGACTATGTTATTGCTTGTATGAAAACGACGATGTGTATGTGGAAAAAAGGAATTTGTGGAGATTACGTGCTGATGAATACGAGATTATGAACGATGGAAAGTTGAAGGAGGAGAGGTGAATCAATGGTTGAGTGGAAGATATTAGAAGATGAAAGATTAAATGACTCCACTGAGGCCGGGGTTTACGTCACAAATGCAGACAGCTAAGTGGCCTATCAGTATGAAGTCTTCCTACGAAATTTTGGCTGAGGCTGGGGACTTCAGTAGCTGAGGGAGACGGGGTTCTCAGAGCGCTCGGCCGGCGTCAAGATATCTTTCTTGATATCGTCAGGAACATATTGGAGCCATTCTTCGTCCACGTTCACCGTGGCCCATTGCATGCGAGCAGGCTCAATGGCATCCAAGTCCCCAAGTTGTGTCTCCAGACTCAGACATTTGGGACCACCAAGTTCGGCGACTCTGGGGTCTTGCCAGATCCAGGGACACGCCTTGTCAGGAACAGTCCAGATGCCAGGCTCCGAGAGCAACGACTCTGGGAAATCCTTGTTCGCCAAGGCTTTCCGGATGAGGGCGTTGTGTTGACGAATCAAAGCTGCTCGACGAATGGCCCGGTACTTGTGCAATTCCGCAGACTTGTCATCAGCCTCGACATCCATAGTGACCCAGTGAGTCCGCTCCAGAAAGCCTGAGCGTGCTTCTTCATGCTGCGCACAATCTCTTCTACGTCAGCCAGCACCATGGGTTCCAGCTCATCACGTTTGTGGAAGTAGAATTCAGAGAACCGGTTGTTAAACATGACCTCCCAAGGAGCACGTTTCTTGCGAATCACCGCACAGTAGCGTTCTGAGTCCCAGCGTCTCTTGAGAATGGAGCACGAGTGCTTGTGGACCTCATAATCCGGAAACCCCAGCGTTTGACCAGTCGTAGTCTTGGTAGAGCTCACGCGTTGTACTCTGATACCATAGTACAACCAGGAGAAGGCATCACCGTCTGGTGTTTCTACCACCTGGAGCTCTCTAGCCGACAGCGACTTGTAAGGCTGGGATACCAGGCTTCGTGAGTTTCCAGAAGAATCCTTGGACTTCGATCCACTTCCGCTGGTGGACTTCGGACGGGACTTGGGACTGGTGTGGGCAATCACGGACGCACGGCTTCTCTTAGACCTCTGGGTGGGAACGATCGGTCCATCGTCAGAATCGGAGTCGTCTTCAGATTCACGAGGACGCTTGGAGCCAGAATGTGAATGGTCATCAGACTTCTTGTTCTTGGACTTCTTGTTCTTGGACTTCTTGCTCCCAGACTTCTTGACTCCTGACTTGTCAATTCCAGACTTTTTGCCTTGGACGCGTCATTCCCAGAGTCGTCATCTTCGTCCTCAGACTCGAGTCGACGACACCACTATCTTTGTAGTCAGGATCCTCTTTGGGGTTGTCGACCGAAGATTCGACGTCGCTCTCAGGATAATTGACGTGACCATCCAGATCACCCCAAGCAGCGGGCTTGGTACCAGCCAAGAGATGACGATCTACCACTTCGTCGGCCATCTGATAGTAGACTTCCGGGACGTATTTGGTCCAAGGGGTGGAATCCAAGTGACGCGAGAAAATCACGCTCACCAGCATCTGGACAAGAACCGGACTGCTGAAGAGACTATGAGCCTCCTTGTCCGACGCCAACCATTCCATGGCCTTGTCGTATGCGACACCAGACAACAAAGCTTGGCGAAGGTCAGGACGGACTTCTTTCCAGACCACATCTCCGGGAAGCTTCTTGTATACTTCAGACTTGGCCACCGTGGTACCTGCATTCGCCGAAAGTACGGAGTCTTCAACAGGCTGGTGTCCAGAGGGACGACGCTTTAGACTCCTGAGGTCTGACGTGAGCGGCCACGTGGGTGATAACGTCTGCGCCTGAGATTTCGAAGAGTATACGAGATATCTGGGACTCTTGGACTGTGGATCAGAAACACCAGCATCCGAACGAGTGAGGTCCAGAACTCTGGTATTTTTCGCAGCCTCCGCGGCAGCTTGACGAGCTCGCTCTTCAGAAAGGCGTTTCTTGAAATCAGGAACAGGCTTCTTTCGCTCGTCCAGAGCCGTCACGTTGATGATAGTTGTCCAATGATCTGGAATGATAGTGTCCTCCTGATATGACACCAAGAGATCGTGTAGGCGATTCCAATTACCCGAAATCTCAGAGTTCTCTTGCAAGAACTCCGAAAACCCCCATGGATCCGTCGGCTTGACGTCGGGACGAGACTTCAGAATAGAGACTTGGGCTTGGAGATCGGCAATCTGGGATTTCAGAGCTGCTTTGTCCGCCTTCAGAGCTTCCACTTGGTCTTGATAATGGGCCTTGAGGTCCCGAATCTCTGAAGACATACGCTCCTCCACGATACCAGCGTCTTGCTGAGCAACCTGAAGTTCGTGCTTCCAGTATTGACAGTTCAGCACCCATTCGCGCTTGATCTCTTCACACTCCGACCGAGCCGCCGCAGCATCTATCAGGGCAACACCGTTCTGAGAGCCGACGCGCTCCCAAGACGTCGATGGGCTGCAGTCATCCGTTTCAAGTAGCCAGCCGTCCGAAAGACCCTTTCAGCAAGCCGGGTATGGGAACATGAGATAGCAGAGACGCCAACTCGCGGCGAACTTCCACTGACGAAGCCAGAGCATCCAGAGTAGGCACATTGGGAGTCTGGGCACGAGGTGTTATGGTCTCATGGGGATCGAAGCTTGGGATCACACGCTCCAACTCCTGAAGGTCTTCGTCGGTAAGTGTCTCGTACCCTACGAGCACACAAGGACCGCCATATGCATTCGCAATGTGACGACCTCTCTGGAAGTCCTCAGCTCGCGCTGGTACACTTATCAGAAAGGCGCGTCCCTCAGGCTCGATGTTAGGCGCGATGTAATTCTGAGGGACATCAGAATCTCCCAGTGTAATGACTGAAGCGCTTTCGTTCGTCATCAGACCTTGACGGAAGAGTCGGTCGACTTCCTCGGTGGACAACAATCGAGGTGCACCAAAAGCTCGCGTTTGGAAAACACCAGGGGCGTCTTCCGAGAATGCAGAGCCTGGATTACGTGGAGTAGCCTTCGGTGAAGAGCCTGCCGAGTTCGCGCTGCCATCAGGGAGGTCCCTGACATGACCTTCGATCTGGAGAGTTCCAGACTTTGTTGTATGGGCTGGGGCGCTTGAGCTGCCACCAGGTAACGTGGTCGAGCCGACGTCACCACCCTGCACCGTGCTGACAGTAGCCGTAGCAGGCCCTGTGCCTGTGGCGTCGCCTGCCGTACCACTCGACAAGGTGTTCGTGCTTAAAGACGTGCTTGTTTTCTCCGACATGTGAGTGAGAAAGCGGATTGGAATATGACCGCCCGTTGGGCGAGCCAAGTTCAAATTTCTGAGTCTGAGAGAAGAATCAGACTGGGGAACAGGGCGCCAGAGGCTCTGAAACCCAGGCAAATGACAAAGGGTTGCTGCTACACTACGCTCTAAAAACCGTTCATCAGAATGTTTGATAGACCTGGCCATGATACACAGCTTGGAGAAAGTTCCGCACTGACGGATCGTGACCAGGAGGGGCGGTTGACATGATGCTATTTCCGATTTTCGAGCGACAGGTGGATATTACGTTACGATGTGATTGGTTATAATATGGGTTATGAGAGAGGGGGAGCTTGGGACACGGCTGCACCCGTGCGACATCTGTGGAAGATTTTAGACGAACCTTCGCCTGACTGTAAAGGGGCCCAATGGACCAGAAGTGTACTTCAGAGTGTGCACAACTCTGAAGGTCAAATGCACTCTGTCTGGTCACCGGACTTTCCCCGACGATGAGTGCCTAATTCCTGGCGGAAAGTCTCTCAGAAGAACGTATCTCTGAGAGACCTCATCCCGTTACCGTCCAGCGCGACGATGATGGTTCAAGGATCTACACTACTTACCCGCAGAGACCAAGTATCGCGCGCCGGACGCCGCGCACCCGCGCAACCCTCAAGAACTTCGTGTACGTTGAAGCATTGGTGCTCCGTACTATGATATTCCGTTCAAGACTCTGGTATTCCCCACTCTGAATGACCAAGACTTTGAAAACCAAAGTGATTTCAGACTCTGAAAACCCGGATACCAGACTCTGAAATCAACGAAGATTCAAGACCATACTGAAACCAAGTGAACCCAAGTTCAAGTAACGCAATCAAGTGATGTGTGACCTGCACATCCCCCGTGATGACGTCTCTACCCATCAGCTCATCGGGATCTGCTGCACTGACCATACTGAAACCAAGTTTAGGTCACGCAATCAAGTGATGACTGCCCTGCACATCCCCCGTGATGACGTCTCTACCTGTCAACTCATCGAGATCTGCTGAACTGACTGCATACTGAAATCAAGTCAAGATACCTGATGCATACAAGAACCAAGTGTACCTGAGATATGAAGACTGAATGCATGAAGGACGCCAAGGACGACAAGAAGAAGAGAGTTACCAGAGATATATGAGAGTTATGAGAAAGATAAAACGATAAACAGAGTTCAATTTGCTTGCTACTGCACAAGTCCGCTTGAGAGGTATCCAAGCCACTGCGTAAAGACGTACGCCGTGTGATCTCCACCAAATTCAGTCCCCTTAGGTGGAGATCAGGTAACGTAGAGACCTGAGAGGACCCGCCTATTCCATATCCTAGTTGGGTCGTTTGTTTTGTCTCTAGCGGTAGCCCATTTCATATTGCTCGTTTGGACAGGCTCTGGAAACTAGACAGTCGTTTCCAGGGTGCAAGGTAGACTGTTATATATAGCTGATTGTATTGGTTTATATTTCCCTCTATATTAGAGGGTGGTGCGCGAACGTGAAAGGGATACCAGACAGACCAGGTGTCTGGTAACGAGTCCCTAGTTGACCTGGAGTATTAGCCCACCGTTCAAGGGCCCAGAAAGAATAAGAACGGCTGTATATATTTGTATATTCCTGAACTCTGCATATTTGTTGTTTATCTCTGAAAGTCAAGTATCTCGGTTCTGGATTTGTGATATCCAGACACCGATATCAGACTCTCTCTGGTATATTAACCTCTTTCCGACCACCAACTTTCTGGTAACCTACTGGTTTCCAGAGACTCCGACTCCCAAACGCTCCTGGAAGGACTTCCTGAACCCGACACCAGACTCCAAGGGAACACAACTTCTCTTCACTACGTACTTTCAGACCCCGGCGAGGGTCATATTCCCAAGACAACGAACCCACAGGGATACCACAAGGTACCACACGCCCACCTACGTTGTACGACTCTGAAATCCTTTCAGTAGTCATATAACCGGGTTCACTATACGCCACCTGCTCCGCGATCAAAGTTTCACCGACTTCGCGACAACTGGTGCGCGTGCCCGGATTTTGGTATCGTGATATCACCGGATTGGAGAGTACAAGAAGAGAAAGTTTCCTGTCAAGCGTCTATATTCAAGATGGCTACACCAGGATCTACGAGAGGAGGACGCCGTGGTCGCGGTCGCGGTGCTCTGACACGTCAGTCCAAGCGTCTCCAAGGTTTGCCGCCTGAGGAGCAACCAGACTTGGATGCTATCCAGAAGGCGGCTCGCGAGAAGAGGAAGGCTGCGCGAGAGAAGAAGGCCGCTGAGAGTGTGAACGTCCCAGAACCGGCGGTCGAAGACCAGCCTGCTGCGGAACCAGAAGCTAAGGAGGCACCCGTTGTCTCTGGTGAACAAGGTTCTGAGGAAGGCCCGTCAGAAGTCGAAGCTTCTGGTTACGAGGTGACCACTGCCCGTGAGGGTGGTGATGAGGCGTCTGAGGGAGGCGCCGATTTGGTTGAGTCCCCGGAAGTGGTCGATCTGCGTTCAGAGTCGACGACCTCCGGACAGTCCGTGGAAGAATGAAGCCAGAACCCGGACTCTCTGAAGATCGTGTTCCGCAGTCTCCGAAGTCTGAAGGTGCACCAATGTCGGATGACACGCTGATCAAGTCCGAAGATTCTCTGAAGACACCGTCTGATGAGTCTGGGAGGGCTGATTCGCTTGATGGAGAACGAGCGTTAAGGTATGTGCGTCGTGAGCTCCGCCGCTGGAAAGACATGGATGCCGGTAGAGTCGTCCCGCCAAGCGTCGAGTATGTATGGCCGACGACGAAGCCCAGTGTAGCCGTCTTCCAGAAAGCCGCTGCAGCGACCGGCGACTACATCAAGTGGCGGTGCTCCTCTGTATTCCCTGAAGATATGTGGATTTCGGAGTTTCACGCGAGACGTCATGGCTTTGGTCGGATTCAAGACCTTTCCTACATTGAGATTCCAATGAGCACGCTGACGGCACCAGAGTGTGTGGCGTTCTCCAGACAATGCTGTACGAGGCGGGTTTTGAATTCCAGAACTTGCTCCCGACGTGGTCCCAGACCCAGGCGTCAGCTATCTTCGAGTCTCAGGTACGCAGTGTGGCGACCGAACTTCAGAGTCGTCTCGCCATGGAACTGGTTGAGTGGGCCACTGTGACTGCCAGGTTACAAGTTAACCGACTCTCAGAAGGCATGAAACAAGAAGACACAACAAGTC
This sequence comes from Phytophthora palmivora, assembly GCA_008079305.1. Lineage (NCBI taxonomy): Eukaryota > Oomycota > Peronosporomycetes > Peronosporales > Peronosporaceae > Phytophthora > Phytophthora palmivora. Next base: position 9,117 of record VOQZ01000551.1, read on the forward strand.
GAGAAGGAACCGATAGTGTATTACCTGACAAGGATGCTGACCTACAAGGACGACAGCTGATCATGCGCCTCCGGGTGACCGGACTCCGAGTGACGCATAGTTCCAATGGTTCCAGCAGTGATGAGCCGCCGCAGTCCAAGCGCTTACAGCAGAGACCGCCGCGCCCTCAAGTCTCGTCAACACCGTCAGCCTTGTCGACGCCGTCGCTGTCTTCATTGCCACAATACGAGAGTCGTTCTGATAACACACGACCAGAGTCCGGAACTCCCATGTCTGACGATCGTAACAGCTCTCGAACTCGAATGACGGATGTGCCGGTTCCCAGTGTTATCGGGACCTCTGATGATCAGTCGTCTGGATTTCAGACCTCGCGTGGAAGCTCCACAGACTCGTCCTTGATGTCTGTGAGTCGAGGGGCGGCATCACACATGCCGCTGTCCGCAGAGGGTCTGGCGTTGATTGCCCAAGGCGCTGACGTCGGAGGAATGGTCTCCGGAGAAGGTATGGGAATCCAAGTGACTCGAACGTTGTTTCCTGTGAAATCGGAGCCTGAAGACATCGACATGCTGGAAGAGGAAGCTGAGGTGTCAGATGTAAAGCCTGAAAAGCAGGCGTTCGTCCATGAGCCTTCACAGGGTTTCAGACAACCAACGTCAGAGATTCCGCCTTCATCTGTTTCCAGCCGAAGTGCAAGCCATCGAAGCCACCGCCAGAGTGTGAAGAGTGAAGACCTTCGGAAAACGCCGTCTCGACGCTTGAGTTCCATCGCGTCGAGTCGCACGAAGTCTGGAGCTCGAAGCTCTCAGAGATCAGGGCCTGCCCAGATCGAACTGAACGTCATGAGGCAACAGCAGGAGTGGCAGAGCCGGATGGAGCAAGCGCAGATGGAGTTCTTGGCCCGAGAACGCTTGGAGTCCATGGAACGTGACCGCCGTCGGGAACAACGCGACTTGGAAGCAAGACGCGAGATCCAGACGCTCACCGACCGCTTGTTGGAGTCTGAAACGCGAGACTGGAGGCGGAGAGACGTGCTGACGATGCTGAAGAACGGAGAAGTTTGGTATCGGAGAGTAAACCCAGAAGCCGCAGCGTGGCAGAGCTGGAGACGCTGAAATCAGATCTCTGGAGGTCGGAAAGCCAACGTCTGGAATCAGAGTTTGCTGATCGCTGGCGACAGCGAGAAGCCGAAGCCGAAGCCCAACATGCGCGCGCGACAGACGAGATGAAGCGAGACTGGATTTCCCAAATGAAGACCTTACAGCAGCGGATGAAAGATTTGGAAGCTGAGCGCGACAGGGAGAAAGAGAGTTCCCAGAACATGCAACGCTTCCAAGCCGGTCAGTTGAGAAACCTTCGAGCAACATTGTCCCAAGTTCAAGAGGCGCGAGGGTCGGTCACCCTGATTTAGCAACTGCAACCTCGGTGTTAGACACTGAGGACCCTGAAGTTGCAACTAAGTATCCGGTATTCGGATCAGAAATCAGAAGTGAGGTTAGGGTTGAACCCATGTCGCACCCACCGGCTCTCAGGACGGCTCCTCGAGAAGTTGCGACCTTCCAACAAACTGCCCCTGCGCGAAGCTCGGTGACGAAGCGAGTGAAGGCCGAGAGGAATGGCGCCGCCGCTACGACCACTACAGCAACCCAAGTGACTCGAGTAGCCTCGGTGACGGAAGCCAAGGGGGACATCAGGCGTGCATCGACTCCACGACGAGATCCACCGCGGAAATCAGACGCTAGACGGTCTAATGGAGACCGAGAGGCGCCCCGCCGAGAGAAGCGCCGTGGTGAAGCACCAGACCCTGGTGGAGACTCTGAGGACTCGAGCTCAGAATCCGAAAGCTCGTCTTCAGACGACTCTGAGTTTGGCGAAGTGGTGAACCTGACAGCAGCGACGCAAGCTCAAGCTGGAACTACACTTCTGACGTTAAGGCCGTTCATGAACTCCAACAATCTCGGAGAGTTCGATCCTAGAGCCACACTCAGGGAACGCATCCACTGGTGGGAGCGATTCACGAATATGGCGTCTCAAGGAGGGTGGTCGACCAAGACACGCATTCAGGAGCTCAAGTTGAAGCTTCCAGTATCTGCGCGTGACTGGTTTAACCAGCTCCCCAAGAGTGTGTCCCGTGACTGGAGGGAGTTGTCGTCAGAGTTCAAGAAGCGTTACTGTAAGGCGCGGTCATCATATTCAGAGAGATATTCACAATGGCTATGAAGGACTCTGAGACCCCGCTCGAATTCTTCTATCGACTCAACTCCGCCGCTGGGAAGGCCGACATCGACTTCAGAAAATCGTCCAAGCGTCTTGAAAAGCACGTGCTCCGTTTTATCACGAAGCTCAAGGATGCGCGCCTGAAAACTTCGCTACAAGGTCAGAGATTCCGACGTATTTCAGACTTGGAGTATGCTTTACAACAGGATGAAGATGTCTGGCGAACAGGTGACCAAGATATGACCACCACCAAGGCTCGAGACTTCCGAGCAGACAATATTCCACGAGGACCGTTCAAGCCCAAGCGCATGAACCGGACTTATGTCGTGAGAGACCCAGATTCTGAAGATTCTGATGATGATGACCACGAAAACCATAAGGGACTTTAAAATCCGATCAGGATGCCAGAGACCAAACCGGTGATTCCAGATTTCAGATTGTGACTTCAGAGTCTACCCGTGATGGAGACACTGCACAGACTTCATCGAGTGCCTCGACAGCTCCGCCGAGCGCTAGTTGGACGCAGACCCTGACAAATGAAGTGTACCGAGTGATGGGTGACATGGGATGGCGTCCGCCGCCCCATTCCCCGTCTGGATCGTCAGGTCAGGGTTTTCATCAGAGACGTCCTGAAAATGGCGGTTATTGGAACAAGTTTTGCGAGAAATGTCAACGTCCAGGACACTCAGAAGAAGATTGCTGGAGGGATATCACGTGTGACCGGTGCCAGGAAAAAGGGCATCCAAGTCGAATGTGTCGAGCACCCCCTGTGAAGTGTGTGGAAAATTACATCCCGGAAAACCCTGTGAAGACTTGAAGACTCTGGAAACACTCAAGCAACTCGCCCGTCAAGGCGCACTGAAGGACATGCCAAACCACCTGAGAGAAAGACTTCTGGGTGAGGAGGCAGACTCTGGGAAGCCGTTAAACTAATACGCCCGTCGGATGGGGATCCGAAACGCGCCGGGCAAGGCAATACCCCAGAGTTATGTGTTCTAGTGTGTGTAGGACCGGAGCTGAGAAAGGTTCAAGATAAACCCCAACAATGCATGACCACTTTAACCCAGGAATCAGCTGTGCCTTTCAGAAACCCAGGAAATAAGTTACCCGAGATCTCTGAAAACACCGATCCGATACCTGACGACACAGTGTCATTCAGACTGAAGGATGGCGAATGCTACGGCTGGTGGGAGGATAATTACCCTGATCGTTCCAAGCGAGATGTGGTGATGGTGCATGGTGCTGTGAATGATCGCCGGACTAAGATTCTCCTGGATACCGGTGCGACTATAAACATTCTGAGTTACGACTTTGCGCGTAAGCTCGGACTCAGACTCAAGTCGCACAAGCAAACTAAGGTATCAGGGATGGGTGGTGTGTCCGACGTACATTGGCGCCAGCGCTGAGATCAAGTTGACACTTGGGCCAAGAGTGGTGTACATTGTGGATGTTTGGGTCGCGAATATTGGTGAAGGAATTGATGTGCTTTTAGGAATGGGCTTTATGTTTGCCGCTGGAGTGAGGATCAGTACTCGCGAAGGTCTGGTGTCGTTACCAGACGAAGTCGTGGTGATGATGTGTAATTGGGAACCCGGTGACCACATTGGTCGTAGCAGGTTTGTCAGACCAAGCGAGGCTGTTCTTCTGAGTCCTGGTGAGGAGTTCATTGTTAGGATTGATTACGGTCCGACGAATCCGCAACGGGAAGTCGTGTGGGCTGGACGTGGTGATCGTTGGGTTACGCAGCTGATCTATGCTGCCCGCTCATGGCCTGTGGCAGTTCGTGTGGTGAATATTTCCGATAAGAACACCTGGGTCAACGAGCTCTCTGATGTCGCGAGGATCGTGGAATATGGCTTCTTCCCGAGACATGGGCGTTTCGTGCGTCCAGGTTCCGCTGCATATCGTGATTGGGAGGTACTGATCCTGGAAAGCACTCCGTCACCAGAAACGAAGAAGCGTATGGAACGAGAGGCAAGGCTGGAGGCTCTGATGCCGCAACCTCCTGTGTGGAGCGGCAGATTACCCATGACCGACTAAGATACTGCGACGTCCGAGGTTGGATAATGCTCGGGTGCAGTTTGTGAAATCAGACCCGACTCCGTCATGAAGCGAGTGCGTTTTGCCCTAGTTGCATCCACTCAGACAGATGATTGCTGCTGCAGTGGAGTGGCGGATAGCTGGGACCAAGTGTGGATACCAGATATTCTGAGATGTCCTCTGAAAGTGTCTCTCCCAGCGACTCTGGTGACGATCGCATCAGTTCTGGTGACGGTTCCTCGGACTCGGAACTAGAGTCTCCTGCAAGTGGTCTTCAGACTTCTCAGTTACCAGCAGATGATTTGGACTTAATGGACGAGTCTTGGGATATCCCTGTTCAAGGGATGCCCGGAACACCTGTGGAAAAATTACGAGTGGAGTATGACGGTGTATGCAAGTCTCGAACGAAGAATTGGATTTGGAACTAGGTGTTTATATGCGGGAAGGCACGGAGCTCCTCGCCCAGTTGCGCGATCAACTGGTCATGCTACCAGAGCTTGAGGAATTGACACCGGAGTGCGATATCGGACAGTGCTGATGTTGGAGAAACAGGAAAGACAACACCAGAAATGGAGAAGAAACTACGTGATATTCTGAAATATCACAGAAAGATCTTCCTGGGAGACGCTAATGCAGCGCCCGCACCGGCAAGGGGCGTGGTTTGTGATCTAGATGTAGGAGACGCCAAACCGGTGGCCCAACGTCCAAGGTCCGTTGCCCCTCACCTCATGTTGAAGGTGTATGAGCTTCTCAAGAAACTTCTGGAAACTGGTTTGATCGAGTACTCCAATTCGCCGTGGGCATCCCCTATTGTGATCGTTCTGAAGAAGAATGGTGTTGACATACGAATGTGTATCGACTATCGGATTGTGAATGGTTTCATCCAGCTATTACCCTACCCGTTGCCTCTCATTGATGACCTCCTGATTGGGTCGAGGCTGCGATGTGGTTTATGAGAGGATATGGCTAGCAGTTTCTGGGCGATCAGGATGACAGAGCGTGCTCGATTGATATCCGCATTTATTTGCCCATTGGACACTTCCAGTGGGGAGAATGCCTTTCGGCCTGAAGAATGCTCCTCTTGTGTATCAAGCATGCTGGATAACTGCCTGTGGGGATTTGTGAGATTGTCACCAGAGGAAGAGGCTGAAGTTGACGCAGATGTTCTGGAATTTTTGCAGCTGAAACCTCGAGACTCTGAAAACCAATCCTCAGACTATTGAATCACATGCGCTGAAATCAGAAGTGTCGGCTCTCACAAGTCAGATGACCGTTTTCCAGAGGAACATTCCGGTTCCAACGTATATGGGTCCAGTCCTGGGGAGAAGTTCGTACATCGATGACATTGCACATGGAGCGCCGACTTGGGACCAACTCTGTGACGATTTAAACGCTCTGCTTTTCAGACTTCGCTACTGGAACATCTCTGCGAGTTTGCCCAAGAGCGAATTTGGGAATTGGGAAACTATCGATCCCGTATCTCTCCCACGAAATCAGCGCCGAAGGTCTGAGAGCGACGCCCAAGATCGTCAAGGAGTCGAAGAACTGCCGTTCCCGTCCACGCTAAAGGGAGTTCAGAGTTTCATGGGAAGTCTCAATTACTACAACAAGTTTATTGAAGATTTACCGTTATATGCTGCCTTGTACGAGTTGACGATGATGAACATATCCGCTCTGGGAGGATCTCACTTGTGCCAAAGAAGCATTTGAGCTCCTGAAACGCAAGATAGTTTCCACCCCACTTCTCAGAAACCCGGACCGAACCAGACCGTTTGTTATCATCCCACATGCGAACCCTTGGGCTGCCGCGGCAGTTTTAGGGCAGGAGTACGATGGAGTGATTCATCCAGTCCGGTCACGGCCGTGTCCTGAATGACGCTGAACTCAGGTATCATATGCCGAAAGGAGGTGATTGCGATTCTCAGAGTTTTGGAAAATTTCAGAGCGCTGGTAGAGTCAAGTCCAGTGATGTGGTGTATACCAGATACTCTGTGCTGAAATGGTTGTTGACGTCGAATTCCACCGATGGTAGAAACGTGAAGTGGGGTCTGAAGTTGTCGCACTGGGACTTAGAAATTCGCAGATCCAGCGCGATGAAGACGGACTTCCAGCCATTCTCGGCGCAGGCATCACACACCCCGAGAACATTTAGACGAGGTATCTGAAAACCTGATTCCAGCCAAGGGGCGAGTCAAACCGCCAGCTCCTGTCAGTGTGGAAATGCTGGAAGCGAATTATCAGGGTCATGTCCTGAGTTTCGATGGTGCAGCAAAGACGTCTACTCGTCTGGGAAGTTGCGGATGCATACTCTGGAAATCCTGGTTGGAATGTCTTGGAAGCCCGAGGATTTCCCTGAAGGACGTCACTGTGAATGACTCGGA
>VOQZ01000552.1:0-23133 GCA_008079305.1 Phytophthora palmivora
CATTTTATCACGTCCGTTGTCTTTACCAACGTCAGCATCATGGTATTGCTTCTCCAATTTAGAGAGATGGCGCGGCTCAGGAGACAACGACGACACGATCAACAAGTCGTTTTCGTCGATCTCCAAATCGCCGTCGTTCCAGTTCTCGCGTGTCGTCGATCGATGACGATAGTTATTACCATGGCGCCATGTCGGTTTGGTCTTGCAGTGCTTGTGCCGCCAGTCGTGCAGCTTGTCCGCGTAGATACCGAGTCGCTTGGTCACGCGGCGCAGCGGTGAGTGCAGGTGGTAGCGACGCGAGAGCACGAGTGTTCCGATCCATACCGCGAGCGACAGTATCACTAACAACCAGCGTAGTCTGGAGGCCAGCTCCGATAGCATGTGATGGAGTCCGTCAAGCTGTTCGCTGCCAATAGTTGCAACTGTCGCGAGGCTGTATAGCAGTTCGTCATTCACCTGCTGTGCGTCGAGACTCTTGAAGTAAAGCGTGAGTTGGTTTGTGCATATAGGCCACAGACGCTACAATGGCGGACGAGTAGGCCGTGGCATGCAACCAGCTCCAGTGCACCATAGACTGCGAGTGTCGACGTGAGCGGCCGCTATGGCTGCGGTACAAAGGTGTCTTCTTCTCCATGAACTGCAGAAAAGGCAAGAGAGGAAGTGCGAACCGGTCACTGCGACGAGAGGCGGATGTGTGAGCGTCCTTCTTCCGCGACAGCGATTCAGAACTGCCCTGCCGACCTTTTCCGCTAGAGATCGGGTGCGACTTCAGACGACTGCAAGACGCCGAGCAATGACACTGCCTGAAGCGACCAGTTGCGCAAGAGCAGACGCAGGGGAACAAATGTCGTGTCAAGGTCGCAGCAACGAAGAATGTAGTACAATATGTGCCACACACAATTAACCCATCTACGTGGCGCATTCACTCTCGTCGAACATGGAACCCACGCTGCCGACGCTACTAGCGCTCTTCCTGTCGCCGCTAGTCCTCCTCCTGACGCGTTGGCTATCGCTATTTTTTACTAAAAGACGTGTGTTTCTACTGTCCCGCAATGCCGCCTTGAAAGCTGCTCCAAAGCTCCTCACTATCGGCGTTTTCCATCCGTACGCGAATGGCGGTGGGGGCGGCGAGCGTGTGCTCTACTGCGCTCTACTGGCGCTAGTGCAGCGCTACCACAAGACAGATATTAACCTGCGCATCGCTCTATACGCAGGTGACGATGGACTCTCAGCCGCAGCGCTGGTGGCCAGAGCTGCCGACGAATTTAACCTGCCGCAGCTCCAGACGCTGCAAGTGGAGCGATACGTGACGCTCGTACCGCTGCCCAGTCGAGAGATTCTTGAACCCAGTCGTTATCCGAGCTTCACACTGCTGTGGCAGAGTGTGGCGCATGTCCGACTGGCGTTGGAGGCCGTGCAACAAAGCACGAAACAGGGACTTTATCCACAGATATGGGTGGACACGACAGGCTGTCCGTTTTCGTACGTGGTGGCGAGTCTGCTGTACGCATGCGCTGTCGTGGCCTACGTGCACTACCCGATGATCTCCACAGACATGATCTCCAAGGTCCAGCAGCGCGACGCAGGGTTCAACAACGATGCGTCCATAGCTGCGAGTTCGTCCAGATCCACAGCCAAGTATATTTACTACCGTCTCTTTGCAGGTGCCTACAGCTTAGTAGGCAAGTACTGCACGGACGTGTCGATGGTGAATTCTACGTGGACGTACAATCACATTAAACAGCTCTGGGGTAACGCTCCTACGATCGTGTACCCGCCGTGTGGTGCCATGCGCGAGTACATGAACTTCAGTCTGGAAGATCGCGAGCCAATTGCACTCTCTATCTCTCAGTTCAGACCGGAGAAGAACCAGCTTTTGCAACTGCAGTCTTTTCACGTGCTGTTGACAAAGCATAAAGACCTGATGAAAACCAAGTTTAGCGACTTCCGCTTGGTGCTGCTTGGAAGCTGTCGCAATGCTGACGACGAAGCTCGTGTCGAGACACTCAAGCAACAGGCCAAAGAGTTGGGTATCGCAGACCGCGTGGATTTTGTGGTAAATGCGAGCTTTGCAGAGCTGAAGCGATACCTCGCGAGGAGCTCTATTGGAGTACACACCATGTATAATGAGCACTTTGGTATCAGTAACGTGGAAATGATGGCAGCAGGCATGCTTGTAGTTGCGAATAATTCTGGTGGCCCCAAGGCCGATATAGTGAAGCCCGAGACGGGCTGTCTGGCGCTCACAGCAGACGAGTATGCCGACAAGATGTTATCGCTGATAGAGAAGTCTCCAGTTGAATCCGTTGAGATGCGAACAGCAGCACGCAAGTCTTCATTGAGATTTTGTGATGAGGAGTTTGGCGAGCAGTTTTTAGCTGCGATGAGTGGCATCCTTGAGTTCGTAGTTGGTGACAGCGAGCACATCAAGTCAGCATAAATGGTGTCGATATGAATAGCATGTTGGCCACATTGACCATTGTTTCAGCGCAGTTGTCAGCACTGCTCAGCAGCAATGCCATTTCAGTAGCTGAGCGGGGCGCAACAATTGATTTTCCTCAAATGGTCCACCGTGAAGGTACGTCTCTCTTCATACCAAGTGGTTTCGCTTTCCAGGAGCAACGGATGCAGGAAAGGTCGCATGAATATGAGAGCTCTGCAAGCTGAAACTACCGTCGCTTTGCAGAGGCATCGCCCATTTAGCCAACGGAGATCTAAGTGCGCGACCCTCGAGCTGCACTTTCCATTTGGCAGCTTGAAAAGTTGAGAGAAGAGAAGCTAGCGGGATACGTGAGTTGTTGAACCCAAGTTTACCATGACGGGATCTACAAACCGAGATTCGCACCCTCGGTTGTCGTCCGCTGACATCGTCGCGGTGACGACTGAGATGCGTATGCGGCAACAGGGTCGAAAGAATCGAACAGCCAAGGGGAAGGACGAACAGGATGATGCTAAACGCGAACTCGTGATGGAAGAGCACAAACAAAGTCCGGCCGAGATCTTCGCTGAGCTCGGCTCAGATCCTGTCAACGTGAGTTCCAGTGTGCCACATTAAAGCAAACAGGAATCTGTGCCGTGCTTGCTAACCTCTAGTTTGTGAACTTATCCGTTGACGAATTGTAGGGTATGACCCAACACGATGTTCAGGGACGACCTAGAAGCCGAAGGGCTGAACCGGTTGACGCCCCCAAGCAGACTCCAGAGATTGTCAAGTATATCCGTGAACTGACTGGTCTGTTCAGTCTGTTGCTCTGGGTTGGTGGTGCTCTCTGTTTGATCATTTACGGTCTACAGGGTGATCCAAACAACTTGTACCTTGGTATCGTGCTGTTTTTAGTGGTGATCATCACGGGCACATTTTCGTACTTCCAGAATGCCAAGTCCTCCAACTGATGGAATCTTTTAAGCAAATGATGCCAACTGTTACGACGGTAATCCGAGAAGGAAAGTCACAGAAGATCGATGCATCACAACTCGTTCGAGGTGATATTATCGTTCTGAAAGGTGGCGATAAAGTACCTGCAGATATTCGCGTGCTGGAATGCTCCGATGACCTCACAGTAGATAACTCGTGTCTGACTGGTGAACCGGAACCGCTGAAGCGTATTCCCGACTGCACTGATGAGAACCCGCTCGAAACCAAAAATTTGTGTTTTTTCGGGACATTTATTCCACAGGGCTCCGGCAAAGGTGTAGTGGTTCGTGTGGGCGACAAAACTGTCATGGGACGTATCGCGAAGCTAGCGACTACGACCGGCCAGAGCATGACACCGATTGCTCGTGAAATTAATCACTTTGTCCATATTATTGCAGTGGTGGCTGTGGTTATCGGAGTTATATTCTTCATCATTGGTATTTTCCTCAAAACTGATATCATCACGAACGTGGTGTTCATGATCGGTATCATTGTTGCAAATGTCCCCGAAGGGCTTTTGGCAACGGTCACTGTGTGCTTGAGTCTTGCTGCGAATCGCATGGCGCACAAGTCGGTTTTGGTGAAGAATCTGGAAGGTGTAGAGACCCTGGGTTCTACGAGTTGCATCTGCTCAGACAAAACAGGAACACTCACTCAAAATGTCATGACTGTTGCTCATGTTGTGTATGACAACAAGATCTTCGACGCTGAATGTTCTATCACTCCAATTGGCAACTACGAGCTTAACGCTCCGTCGTTCCAAGCGCTACAGCGTTGTGCAACTTTGTGCAACAACGCTGTCTTTGATGAAGACTCAAAGTATGAAAAAGTGGTTGGTCCTGATGGTTTGGCTGCGCGCGGTAAGCGCAAACCGTTCAAGGAGACAGTGCCCATGGGAAATGGATCGACTATGGAGAAAGTGCATGGGATACGATTGGCGATGCCTCCGAGTCTGCTATGATTAAGTTCTGCCATGACAAGAAGGACATCATTGAGTTCCGTGAAGAAAATGCGAAGATCAAGGAGGTACCTTTCAACTCGAAGAATAAATACCAGCTATCCCTGCACAAACAAGATAACGACGACAATAAGCCGATTTTGATGGTGATGAAGGGTGCTCCTGAGCGGATTACTGCTCGCTGTGGATCTGTACTCATTGGAGGTGAAGAGGTCCCAATGACCCCCGAGCGCCTTGCTGAAATCGAAGCTGCCCAGCTAAACTTATCAAAGAAAGGTATGCGTGTGCTTGGTTTTGCGCAGAAGATCCTTGACCCAAACATTTACAAAGCGGACTACGAGTTTAGCACAGATAACCCGAACTTTCCCCTTGGTGAGAAAGATGTTGACTATGAAGCAACACCGAAGCCTGACTCTAAGGTGGAAGAACCATTGTGTTTCATTGGTTTGATGGCTCTGATCGATCCACCGCGTCCTGAAGTTCCAATTGCTGTGGCGAAGTGTAAGACAGCTGGAATTCGCGTTATTATGGTCACCGGTGACCATCCGATCACTGCAAAGGCTATCGCGCACAAAGTTGGTATTTTGTGGGGCCCCACCTGTGAAGACATTGAGGAAGAAAATGCTGAGCGTGGGTTCACGCAAGGCGATAACGGCTGGATTGACCCGAACACCGCTCCAGCTATTGTTGTTCCTGGATGGACAATTAGCTTGGATACCCCGCAAGAAGAATGGGATCGCATTCTGGATCACAGGCAAATTGTGTTCGCAAGAACTTCTCCGCAGCAGAAGCTGATTATCGTAGAGAACTGTCAGCGCCGTAAGGAGATTGTTGCTGTGACGGGTGATGGTGTAAACGACTCTCCAGCACTGAAGAAGGCCGACATCGGTATCGCAATGGGTATCATGGGCTCGGCTGTATCAAAGGAAGCAGCTGATATGATTTTACTTGACGATAACTTCGCCTCAATCGTGTGTGGAGTTGAAGAAGGCCGTATCATCTTTGACAATCTGAAGAAGTCAATCGCTTATGCTCTGGCTGCTAATATCCCGGAGCTTGTGCCGTTCTTGCTATATGCTACTGTTCGTCTACCGCTGCCGCTAACTACTGTCCTGATGCTGTTGATCTGCCTCGGTACCGATATGATTCCTTCGATCGCTATGGCGTATGAGGGAGCTGAGAATGACATCATGCTCCGCGCACCTCGCAACGCTGAAGTGGAGCACCTAGTGACCAAAAAGTTGGTCTTCTTCGCGTACGCGTTAGTCGGCATTATCGAGGCTGGTGCTGGTATGTTTACGTTTTTGGTTGTGATGAACGACTTCGGGTACCCACCGAAGATATTACCCAACCTTGGCTTTTACGATCGTTTTGGTAAGCAAGTGCTGTGGTGCCGGACTGAAGGTGGGCGCTACTGTACTGCTGGAGGTAAATACAAAAAAGATGGCGAGTTCATTCCGCTCGGAAAACTAACTGGAGCGATAAATGACGGTGCCCCGGATTGTCAAGAAGACTACAACGACACCATTCCAACTGGAGGTGATATTTTCGACACATATATTTTCTATGATATGACCGGAGGAGGAAAGGTAATTGATTGTGAATTTCCTCTGCAAAACCTTGACACTGATGCTTCAAAGCCGTCCACCTATCAACGTGAGCTCCCAAGCACATATGAAGACTACACTGCAACCCCTGTAGTCACCTTCCAGTCGATGGAAGCAGCATACTCGCGAGAATTTCGCCCGTACTATCCGATGGCATCTCGACGCTCTTCGTTTTTCGACATGGAGTATTTCGAGTATGATACATCTCAGACCAGCCTTCCTGGTCTTGTGAGTAGCATTTCATTGGAGATCTTCACGACATTCCAACCGTTGACCGTATGGGCAATCACTGACAATACCAAGACGGGAAGTGAAGTGTCGGCCCTTACAGGGGCTCGTGATGCCTTTGGTGGACAAGAAGTTACTGCCGTGGACTCAACTGGCAAAATGACGACTTCTACATTTACTCTTTCGGATTCTGACTCGTATAAGGTGGGCAAGAGCTTCGAAAAGATTACGAAGGCTGATGGCTCGACATGCAAAGGTACACAGTGCGTACTGGATTACCACGCTGGCTTCGCTCGCCGCGACGGTGACACTACGTACCTGAACATTATGTCACGCATGATGCAGTACAGTGCGCTGTCTATTGCCCAAACTGCGTACTTCGTTGCCGTTGTAGAGATGCAGTGGGCCAACGTGATGATCTGCAAGACGCGTTACCTGTCGATTGTGTCCCAGGGTATGATGAATAGCGTGCTCAACTTCGGCCTCATGTTCGAGTTCATGTTGAGTGCTGTTATCGCGTACGCGGGTTTCACACACACGGTGCTCGGTACGGAGAGCATGCGTTTAGTGCATTGGTTCCCGGCGCTACCATTCTCCATCTTTCTCTTCATGTTGGACGAAGGCCGCAAGTTCCTCATGCGTGCTACATCACGCAGCGTCATCCGCAAGGACACGGGTCAAATGATCCGCTACCCAGGCTGGCTCGAGGTGAACACGTACTATTAGACCAGTACTCTCGGACTTACACAGGAAGCTCTGTAATGACTAAGCGGTTCGAACTCCTTTATAATGCATGCATTCATTCGTCTACAGGTTCCTAAATACTAGTAGTAGTCTCTTGTAAAGGGTATGGGTTCCATACAGAGAGTATTGCGAGCAAAGAAGACAGCCAATCATGCCACCAAGCGTGTGCAGTGCGTGCCAAGCCACAGGTAAGAAGTTATCTCGCTGCTCTCAATGCAAATGGGTGGCATATTGCTCGAAGACGTGTCAGCGAGGACATTGGAAGGACGGACATCGTCTAATGTGCGCAAAGTTGAAGGTTTGCCAACGATTCTGGGACTTAGAGCGACAGTGGTGGGCGACTCGTCCGACCGGCGAGCTCCAGACGTTCGTGGTGCAGTTCGGATTGCGGCCTGAATCAATGAGCTTTTTCGGTGAAGTCTTGTTCTTGCTGTGCGGTCTTAAGGCGTGTGTGCTGCTGTCCAACCTGCCTCCAACGTGGCGCTGGAGCTTCGCGAGAGATGTAGTCGTGACCAGTGGTTTGCTTGAAATACTAGCATGTTCGGTAGCGTTGTACTCGGTTAGCAGTCGACTTGAGACACCAGCAGAGTACCAGCTCTCGGGAGACCTGGTACTCGGTAACATATTGCACAGCGAGTTTCCATTGGCAGAGCGGACACTCCGCCTAGCTGCCGTCACAGTAGACACAGTGCCTATGCGACTATCGATAACGGATATGAACACATCGGGACTAGTACAGGAGAATGAACTGGCACGTGTATTAGACTACCCGGTGGCGTTGAGCGAGTGCAATGAAGACGCTCCTATGGTCGAGGTGAGGTGACAGTTGATCAGTTGTTTTCGACTTCCACTCACGGGTGTTTTATCTGGGCAGATTGGGTATTTCCTGGAGGAAGGACAAGAACAGATACTGCTGACGTCTTATTGCGCCATGGCGACACCTCATTGCACGCAGCGTGTGCACCAGCACTTCCAGCGATATCGAAGATGTAGTGGACTTCAGCTGCGACTCCAAACGTCACAGATTTCGGACAATTGACACATTAACAACACTAGAATCCCCGCTCCTTCACAACTGCTGCGTGCTGGTCGCTCCATCAAGTGTGCGCAGATACTTCCGGAGCTCCCTGGCCTCCTTCTCGATCTCCCGTAGTCTCTTTGTCGCCTTCTCCCGCAACTTCTCCACTTCCGGGTCCACTCTTTGAACTGGAATAGCTTCTTCTAGCGTCTGAACGTCCGTAGCTGCGGCCACGTCGTCTGTCGGTTCCTCTCTGTCCTTCTGGAAGCGCAGTCCATGCCGTTTCATGAAGCGCGTGAGCCAACCGACCGACAGATTGTGTGTCGGCGCATTGGCCATTGAGTCGAGGATCTCGCGGGCTCGTGTGTTGAGCACACGCCGCGTGAGACGCACGTCGCGCTCCTTGCACTCGTTGACGTACTGCTCCAGCTGATCCTCGAGTTCCTGCGAGCGCACGCACGGATTGCGGCCCTTAGCGCTGAAGTTGCCGCTCAGTCGCTTCGCTTCAATGTCTGCGGCCGCGTGGATGATGTTGCGGATGGTCTGGCGCGTGGGAGCCACCGACAAGGCGAACTGCGTCTTGGCCCATTGGGCCAGCTGCGTGTAGTTGGTGGCAGGCTCGAGTCGGTGCTGCGCAATGAGCTCGCACTTCTGCTCGAGGGTGAGCCACTTGCCCTTGGTGCTCATGGTCTGATGGTGGTTTCAAGTCTCTTGTACAGGGGATTGTTCCGTATAAAGAGGATTAGAGACTGTCTCTCGACATGTTGGAAATACAACACGTCAGCAAGATCACGCCGAAATGGCCGCAAAGCTTCAGGAAGACGCCGCGAAGGCGTCAACTGCTGGTTGTAGGACTCAACTTGACCACGTGCGCTGCATTGTTGAATGCTGAAAAATCCTCAAGACTCGTTAGAACTGAGCGCAGATGATGGCTGTCTGTTGACGGCAAGGGTTGTCATTTGTTGCAGCTTCGGAAAGTATCTGATCCATTCTGGCAGTGTACGGTGCTGTTTCGGCAAATCCAGTTTGGTGCTACCACCGCCATCCATCATTCGGACGTTTGCTCTTTGTCTTGCTTGACGGACAACACTTTCTCTTCGGTACAACATGCAGTGTTCCTCTCGTTTGGTTAGCATTTGAACCCGTGATATATTATATAGAGTGTAATGTATAATAGTATATGCTGTTACCAACCCTTGTCTATACACAGTTTCATCGCTTTCAACAGGGAATATTGCATCAGACAATATCAAACAAGTCGATTGTTCAATGCATGTGGTATCAGCATACACGATCATAGCTAACGTTTGCAATGTGCGTGACTTGCTTTCACTATGCACGGCAGAGACGGGTGCATAGCCATGCGCGCCATTTCGAGGGGACTTTAGGCACAACTGGACGGTTGCAGCCGTTTCTCGCCAGGCGCCACACTCTTCCTTCGGCGCGTCGCCATGAGCGCGTCCTGGGACTCGGACCTGTCCTCGATCATCGAGAAGACCAACAACAACCTCAAGCTCCTGCGCAAGATCGGCGACAAGCCACAAGCGCGTGATGTGTCTGTGACTTCATCCCCCGCATCTGCCAGGCCCCGCGCCTTCATCGGCGCTCAGGACGACGCCGGTTCGACGTCTTCGCGCGGCTCCGCGCGGCCTCGCGCCTTCATCCGCGGGGACGACGACACCAGCTCCATGGGTTCGCACGGGTCCGCGCGGCCTAAGGCCTACGTGCGGGGGGACGACGACTCGGGCTCGATGGGCTCGCACACGTCGGCCCGCCCCAAGGCTTTCATCCGCCCGGACGACGACAGCGGCTCCGTGTCTTCCAGAGCCTCAGCCAGACCCAAAGCCTTCATCCGCCCGGACGACGACGCCGGATCTGCGTCCTCTAGAGCCTCAGCCAGACCCAAAGCTTTCATCCGCGCGGACGATGACAGCGGCTCCGTGTCGTCACGCGCGTCCGCCCGCCCCAAGGCCTTCATCCGAGGAGACGACGACGCGGGCTCCATTTCCTCCCGCTCGTCGGCCAGACCCAAGGCTTTCATCCGAGGAGACGACGACACAGGCTCCATATCCTCTCGCTCGTCTGCTCGTCCCAAGGCTTTCATCCGAGGCGACGACGACGCTGGATCCATGTCCAGCAATCAGGGAATGGGCCGATCTCGACTCGACTCGGGCCATGGGAGTGTCGCAAGCAGCTCTGGTCGCCCACATGTGGGTATCGCTGGAGGCGGCGGCTTGACGGCCGCAATGCTGCAGCAACATCGTGCCACTGCCGGCCCTGCAGGTCCTGGTGGATTGTCTATGGGTGACTTGGGCGCTCAGCGCGCTCGCTATGATCTGGATGAGACGCGCTCCATGAGCGGCGTCTCGGCCTCTCGACTTCGACGTCCGCTTGGTGCTAATGGCCGTGTTCCACACGCACGCACGCTCGGCGCCAGTATGGGTCCGCGTATTCGCGTGCCAGACGCCGATATTCCCAGCGACATTCCAAGCCATGTTATTGATGAGATTAAGCAGAGTTTGGAGACCCAATTTGCGTCCCGCAATGGAGCTGTAGACAAGAAGGTGGCAGATTTGCGCACGGATGTAGCCGGTTTGACAACGCAGACTTCCTCGCTCAGCGCACAAATGTCGGAGCTGCGGGATGCTGTGCTGGTGTCTGCCAATAGCCAGCCATCGGCCAATGCTCCTTCAGTCTCGGACCCCAAAATTTTTGCCAGTGTTCAGGCCAATGCCGCTGCTATCGCTCGCCTCGAAGAGCACAGCGCTGATCTGTTGGGCCGCAAAGTAAGCGTGGACCGTGAATTGACGGAACTCAGCTCTCGAGTCAAGTCGATGTCTTCCGCGACCATGAAAATTTCGACGCTGGAGGACAATATTGAGGCCCTTGTCGCTAACCGTCAGAAGCAGGAACAGGGACTGTTCAAGCTTGCCGACAGGGTGCAACTAATGCATCGGCAGATGGGTAGCTTGGTGGATATGAAAGCCGTGGAGAACCTACTGAGCATTCGTCTCACGCGAGAGTTCCGCGAAATGGAGGATCGCCTATCACAAAATGTGATTCGCATGGCTGAGAAGATGGAGCAGAAGGTACAGAGCATGGAGAAGCAGTCGTTTTCGCAGCGCCAAGAAAGCCTCACAGCTTTGAAGAATGACCTGACCGAAGATATCCAGCGTTTGCAGAGTTCGTCACTGCGTAAGAGCGATCTCCTGTCAATTCAAAATGCCCAGACACAGAGCAAGGAGGATCTGGCGCAACTCTCAAACGCGTTAGACCGTCAGGAGAAAAAGCTACACGACGCCAAACTTGCTAACTCTACTATGCGAGACGAGCTAGCTGATGCCCGTGCCGAGTTGAACAAGGCGATGCTAAGCCAACAACGCAGCGCAGCGGCGTTGTTGGAGGAGAAGCTTGAGCATATTTCGAACAGCAACAAGGAAAAGTCCAGCAGATTTGATGACCAACTTTCGGAGCTCGCCAAGAAGCAAAAGAAGCTTGAGGAAGCCACAAAGACGCTACAGGAGACGATGACGCAGGTGAGAGCTGAGACTGGTCAGCGCCTGAGCCGCAGCTCTGCAGACAGGGAGGAGGAGAACGACAAGCTCCGTCAGCGTCTCGCTCGTTCTGTTGCAGAACTTGAGGCCCTGGCTACGACGAAGGCTGAAGTGGAGCGCCGTTTTGCTAGCGAGGAGCAACAGTTCCAGGCTAGGCTGAAGGAGCTTCGCTCCACCCTGACTGAGACAGAGAAGCAGAAGGAAGCACAACGTTTAGAGCTCATGCAGAAGCTTCAAGAGGAAAGCAAGTTGATGGGTGTTGCACAGGGCAAGAACTCTCTGTTGGAAAACCTGCTCGCGCGTGAAAAGGCTGAGAACGAGGAGAAGAACGAGTTGGTTCGTAAGTCAAAGAAGGAGGTGTCGGAAGTGCGCGAGCAAATCCGTAACCTAGAGAGTGAGAAGGAGAAGAAGGTTCGTCAATTGACGTCGGAGCTACAGGCAAAACAAACCCAGGTGGGCCTCCTGACAAAGACATTAAAACGTATTGAAACGGCTTCCGCCAAGATGCTGGACCTGTCTAAGCGTGAAGCGAAAACTGTGCGCCGTGTGAAGGCTACCAAGGAGCACGAATTATTCATTGCGCAGCTGAAGCTGAAGGAAATGGAGCGTGTAGCTCAGGCACTCCAGAATGGCGATGAAATGAAGAAGCAAGCTGCCCTTACCGCAGCTAGCACTGAAGAGCGCAATGAGCTGGAGAAATTGCTCCTTGAGAGCCAGCTTGAGAAGGATGAACTGAAGCAGGAGTTGGAGGAAATGACAGAGGAGTTCAACGCTGCAAAGGAAAGCCAGAAGGTAATCATGGAGGATACCATCACCAAACTGTCGAGCGACTACGACGAGAAGATTAGTGAGCTGAAACAACAAATCGCGGACAAGGAGCAGGCAATGCGCCAACTCCGCGACACGCTTGTGGAGAAGAGCAACCTTGACGCTCTTGAAGACGAGCTGGCTGCACTCAAGGATGAGAAGAATGACCTGCTTGAGCAGATCCAGCGTGCGCAAATTGAACATGAGCGTGTCACATTAAAGACGGAGACGAACCTCCGACTAGAGCACGCGAGCGAGTTCGCGGCGATGAAGTCGAAGTTCGAAGAGCGCATCTCGGAGCTTGAAGATTCCAAGTCTGAGCTTGAAAAAACTAAGACGACGATTACCGAACTGGAAACGGAACTGGAAAAACAGGAAGCTCTACACCAGCGTGAAGTGTCGAACCTTACGCACGAGATAAAGGAAGCCCGCAGCAAGATTGATGAATGTACATCCCAAATTCTGGTGCTTGAAGAGGCGAAGGCTAGTCTGGAAGGTGAGATTTCCCAGATGGAGGCGAACATTGGTGGCGCATCCGCCGAAAAAGAGGAAGAACTTGTTGCTATTAAGAACCAGATGCAGTCTGAGGTCGACAAGCTTCGTGCTGAACTTGCTGAAGTGTCGAGCACTCTTGATGAGAAGCAGACACAACTGAAGGATGCGAAACAGTCTGACGAAGCCAACCGCCAGCGCCTGGTTGAAATGGCTATGGCTCAGGAAGAGATGCAGGGCCGCTACGTCTCTCAGATTGATTCGCTCACTCTGAAACTCAACCAGGAGCGTGAGAGCTCTCGTGCTCGCGAGCAGGACCTGGAGGACACCATTGCCAAACTGAATGCTGATGTGAAGGCGCTGAAGGCTGAGTCGAGCAAGGAACTGGAAGCTGCCCGTTCGGAACTGACCGACCAGATGACTGAATTGACATCAACACTGAAAACGTCTCAACACCGTGAGCAGCAGCTACAGTCCCGTCTCAAGCGTATTTTGGAAGAGTTGGTGCAGGCCGCAAACGCTTCGGGAGAGATTGAAGTGGTAGAGGATGTCGATATGAGTGATGACGAAGCCATCACTCATCACCTTGACGCGTTGTACGCGACACACCGTCGGACGGCGCACGAGCTCGAACGTCTCCAGGCCGAGTACGAGCTGACCGTGAAGCAGGCAGCTGCGGACAGTGCCACTGCTCAGGAGCTGGACAACCAGGTAAAGGAGCATGAGACACAAATCAAGGAGCTCGAGTCCGTTGTGGAACAGCTTCGTGAAGAACTGAAGGAGCAATACCACAAGTCCGCTATAATTGCAAAGGGGTCGGACGAGTTCAGCGATGAGATGGCGTCCTTGCGTGAGGAAAAGCGTCAGCTTGAGCGTCAGCTGCAGGAGGAAGAAAAGGATCGTGCGAAACGTGAAGTGTCTTATCAGCGGCGTACTGAAATGAAAGAACGTGAAGTTGAGGAGCTCCGTACCGAGAACAAGACATTGACGGCTGCTGTCGCCGCGGTCCGTGAGAAGATTCGCGCTGTGGAAAATGTGAAGTTCCAAGATCTTGGTGAATTGCAGAATAAGCTGAAGGACCTCGAAGAACGTACTGCTGCGCTCCAACCGGACGAAAACAATATCGCCAACATGGAAAAGGACTTCACTGCTACACGTCAGGAGATAGTGACCCTGACTGCTGAAGTGCAGTCACTATACCAGAAGCTCACCGCCTGCTGTGGTATCATGGAGTGGAGCGAGCTTCGGGCCAGCGTGTTCGACGAAGAGGAGAAACTGACACGCGTGCGCGCAGAGAACGCGCGTGAATTGGCTAAGGTCGAGTCGGTTGAGCAGGAAGTTTTGATGAACGCTGAGTTCTTGAATGCTCTGCTAGTGGCACACGGCTCGATGGGTGGTAATGATAATCTTCTGAATGATTTCAGATGGATGCAGAAATACGCATCTATTGCCCCTGAGATTGTGGAGAAACTACGGAAAGTGGAGTCGCGGTTACGAGACGCCGTGTTGGATAGTGACCAAGTTGTTGCTCTACCTCCTAAATCGCAGAATTCGGCCGTTGATGGCGCTGCGATCGCTCTCGCGCTGGAAAAGGCGAGGGACGACTACTTTAGTGAGACATCGGAGGCGGCGGAGGGTTTAGAGGACGAGGACATGAAGCACGACGTGGATCAACCTGACATTGAGCAAGAGAGCGTGGATCACGAGGGAGAAGGTGCGGATTATGAAAATGTGGAAGCGGTGGGACAGAATTCGATTGGCGATATGTGTCATGATGAATCTGGTACTTGTGATGATGAATTGGTGGTCGCTGAACATGTTTTGCGTGATGAGCAGGAAATAAGCCATGAGGAGCAAGGTTTGATCTCTGTAGCGATGTCTAGCCTTGATGAGGACGAAGAGTTGAGCGTTGATATTGCGAAGGACAGTGTCAAGAGCGAGCAGGATAGGAATGATGATGATGATGTCGATGGACTGGTGTCGAATGTCGGCCGCAAGATTGAGGGTATGACCAAGATTCAGTCTAAATGGAACCCGGTGGACTTTAGAGGCGGTGGCGAGGACGACGACATGGATGAAGTGGAGAGGCTGATGCTGGAGAGGAGCCTTTCGCACTCTAGTAAGCAGGTGAACCCAGATATTGATAATGAATGTGATACCAGTGATGAATTTGCTACATCAATTGTAAATGCCGAGACCGACGAAATGCAGTCGACAGCAGTAAGTGAAGTAGATAAAGATTGCGCTGCTGATACTCAACTGGAAGCGGGTGATCTTGACGTTAACTTAAACCGTGAACTTGTACAGCCCAAACTAAGTGATGCAGATCAAGATGTGAAATCTGAGGACGAGGCTGATGACCTAGACCCACTAGAGGAGAGTTCGTTTGATAAAGCTATGATGTTGGCGCTAGAAGGTAGAGAATTACACTCAAGTTCGAGTACGCATGAAGTACTGCGACGAACGATTCAAAGTAACGAAGAAGAAGCGAATCAGTCGAACTCTGAAGGCGACGTGATTCAAGATGCAATAACCGAACGTCTGGTGGGTGATACGATACGATCGGAAAACGACGATGAAAGCAGTGAACCGCATTTTGCAAATGATTCCGGTGTGCACAACGCTGATATTGGTACAGAAGACAATAGTATTGCGGTAAAGCTGAGATCAGTCAACCAAGACTCAAAATCGGGAAATTCGTTTAATGATGATGACATATTTGATAGTGAGATCTATGCTGACAATGTCAATGAGCGAACAATGGAGCTTGTAAGTGATGCGCGGAAAAAAGGATCTGTCGGGGAGATTTCGATGGCAGAGCCATTAGCGCGAATGGAAGGAGAACTACTGGACAATGACGTTGAAAAATCACGTTTGAACATTAGTGAAAAAGAAAACTCGTTAGAAAGATCAGCTAGGAACAAGACGAATGCAGAAGGCACGGAGATATTATCAAGTGTTGCTAGAGGTGCGGTAAGAGATGAATTTGATGAGAGCAATGAATTGGAGGGGTCCAGCACAAGCATCGCGAGTCATGACCAACTTGACGAGATTGGTACCTTGGAGGAATCAACATCTAGTGTGCATAGTACTGCTCAACTCAAAAGCAATTCGCTAAAGGTGTCCGTACGTAGGGTGGAGAATGCTGAGCTTGAGCAGTATGAAGAAAACAACTCATTGGAAGAATCAACATCGAGTGTGAAAAGTAGTGTGTTAGCAGAACAAACTCATAAAAACCACCCCACAGGACGATCCGAAACAAGCACGAGAAATCGCGCAACAATTGATGAATTTGGTGCAGGTGTTGACTCCGAACAATCCGCATCAAGCATAGACAACACCTCACTAGCAGATCGAGATGACGAGAACAGTGCACTTGACGAGTCATCATCAAGTCTAGCAAGCACCTCACCTCGAGAAGGACACAGTGAGAAGTTCCATGATCGAACATTCAGAAGAACTGCACACAAAGATCGTCTACGAGATGGTGACGATATTCATGGGGAACGCAGCGTATTTGTCTCCCAGCCAGATTCGCTAGCAGAGAGTTCGTTTGACGCTGACATGCAATCCGATCTCGACGACGAAGCCAGCTCCAGTTTCACTGCAGAACGACGCACACAATCAAGGAAGCGTCCTGAAGATGAAGACGAGTGGTCTGAGGAGCAGATCCGAGCAGCAGAACGCTCACAGGATAGAGCAGTAAGTTTGGAAGAAGATCCCGAAGGTCGAGTTGAAACAGCTCCAGTTGTGGGTGTCCGAATGGAAGAGGAAGACGAAAGCTCAGAAGAGGAAGAAACGATGACTGTGCAAAGTCCACCGACGTTCTCAGCGAACTTGAGTCGATTCAGCATGGGAGCTCGTCGCCTAAATCTTGAAGAAGACGACGAAATGGACGAGATCGAACGCTTGCTTCTGGACCAAAGCGCTTCTAGTATGGAAAAGAATCAACAACCTAATCGACTAACTAGACCGTTGGATGATGACGACGACGAGTTTGGAGAATCTTCTCTTCAGTCACGCAACGACGACGATGAATTTGGCGAGGATTCGATTCGATCACGCAAAGGTAGTGAGGATAGAGAAGTATCGATCCAATCACGGGACGATGAATGTGGCGAACGATCGGTCCGATCCAATTCAAACGAAGAGAAGCAGCAACAACAGTCTACTCGATTTATGAGACGAAGTTTAGATGACGATGATGAGTGTGGAGAATCTTCTCTTCAGTCACGTGACGAAGATGATCATGATGATTTTGGCGAGGATTCACTTCGACCACGTGATAACGTTTACAACGAAAACTTATTAGAAAGATCAGCTAGGAACAAGACGAATGCAGAAGGCACGGAGATATTATCAAGTGTTGTTAGAGGTGCGGTAAGAGATGAATTTGATGAGAGCAATGAATTGGAAGGGTCCAGCACAAGCATCGCGAGTCATGACCAACTTGACGAGATTGGTACCTTGGAGAAATCAACATCGAGTGTGCATAGTACTGCTCAACTCAAAAGCAATTCGCTAAAGGTGTCCGTACGTAGGGTGGAGAATGCTGAGCTTGAGCAGTATGAAGAAAACAACTCATTGGAAGAATCAACATCGAGTGTGAAAAGTAGTGTGTTAGCAGAGCAAACTCATAAAAACCACCCCACAGGACGATCCGAAACAAGCACGAGAAATCGCGCAACAATTGATGAATTTGGTGCAGGTGTTGACTCCGAACAATCCGCATCAAGCATAGACAACACCTCACTAGCAGATCAAGATGACGAGAACAGTGCACTTGACGAGTCATCATCAAGTCTAGCAAGCACCTCACCTCGAGAAGGACACAGTGAGAAGTTCCATGATCGAACATTCAGAAGAACTGCACACAAAGATCGTCTACGAGATGGTGACGATATTCATGGGGAACGCAGCGTATTTGTCTCCCAGCCAGATTCGCTAGCAGAGAGTTCGTTTGACGCTGACATGCAATCCGATCTCGACGACGAAGCCAGCTCCAGTTTCACTGCAGAACGACGCACACAATCAAGGAAGCGTCCTGAAGATGAAGACGAGTGGTCTGAGGAGCAGATCCGAGCAGCAGAACGCTCACAGGATAGAGCAGTAAGTTTGGAAGAAGATCCCGAAGGTCGAGTTGAAACAGCTCCAGTTGTGGGTGTCCGAATGGAAGAGGAAGACGAAAGCTCAGAAGAGGAAGAAACGATGACTGTGCAAAGTCCACCGACGTTCTCAGCGAACTTGAGTCGATTCAGCATGGGAGCTCGTCGCCTAAATCTTGAAGAAGACGACGAAATGGACGAAATCGAACGCTTGCTTCTGGACCAAAGCGCTTCTAGTATGGAAAAGAATCAACAACAACCTAATCGACTAACTAGACCGTTGGATGATGACGACGACGAGTTTGGAGAATCTTCTCTTCAGTCACGCAACGACGACGATGAATTTGGCGAGGATTCGATTCGATCACGCAAAGGTAGTGAGGATAGAGAAGTATCGATCCAATCACGGGACGATGAATGTGGCGAACGATCGGTCCGATCCAATTCAAACGAAGAGAAGCAGCAACAACAGTCTACTCGATTTATGAGACGAAGTTTAGATGACGATGATGAGTGTGGAGAATCTTCTCTTCAGTCACGTGACGAAGATGATCATGATGATTTTGGCGAGGATTCACTTCGACCACGTGATAACGTTTACAACGAAAACTTATTAGAAAGATCAGCTAGGAACAAGACGAATGCAGAAGGCACGGAGATATTATCAAGTGTTGTTAGAGGTGCGGTAAGAGATGAATTTGATGAGAGCAATGAATTGGAAGGGTCCAGCACAAGCATCGCGAGTCATGACCAACTTGACGAGATTGGTACCTTGGAGAAATCAACATCGAGTGTGCATAGTACTGCTCAACTCAAAAGCAATTCGCTAAAGGTGTCCGTACGTAGGGTGGAGAATGCTGAGCTTGAGCAGTATGAAGAAAACAACTCATTGGAAGAATCAGCATCGAGTGTGAAAAGTAGTGTGTTAGCAGAGCAAACTCATAAAAACCACCCCACAGGACGATCCGAAACAAGCACGAGAAATCGCGCAACAATTGATGAATTTGGTGCAGGTGTTGACTCCGAACAATCCGCATCAAGCATAGACAACACCTCACTAGCAGATCAAGATGACGAGAACAGTGCACTTGACGAGTCATCATCAAGTCTAGCAAGCACCTCACCTCGAGAAGGACACAGTGAGAAGTTCCATGATCGAACATTCAGAAGAACTGCACACAAAGATCGTCTACGAGATGGTGACGATATTCATGGGGAACGCAGCGTATTTGTCTCCCAGCCAGATTCGCTAGCAGAGAGTTCGTTTGACGCTGACATGCAATCCGATCTCGACGACGAAGCCAGCTCCAGTTTCACTGCAGAACGACGCACACAATCAAGGAAGCGTCCTGAAGATGAAGACGAGTGGTCTGAGGAGCAGATCCGAGCAGCAGAACGCTCACAGGATAGAGCAGTAAGTTTGGAAGAAGATCCCGAAGGTCGAGTTGAAACAGCTCCAGTTGTGGGTGTCCGAATGGAAGAGGAAGACGAAAGCTCAGAAGAGGAAGAAACGATGACTGTGCAAAGTCCACCGACGTTCTCAGCGAACTTGAGTCGATTCAGCATGGGAGCTCGTCGCCTAAATCTTGAAGAAGACGACGAAATGGACGAGATCGAACGCTTGCTTCTGGACCAAAGCGCTTCTAGTATGGAAAAGAATCAACAACCTAATCGACTAACTAGACCGTTGGATGATGACGACGACGAGTTTGGAGAATCTTCTCTTCAGTCACGCAACGACGAAGATGATCATAAAGAGTTTAGTGGGACCAATATAAAATCCCATGAAGGTGGCAATTCTGTGGAGATTCCAAGCCGGCCGCATGAATTTGACTTGTTATCTGTACGATCTAGATACCGTGACGAGGACGAGTTTGGTGAGATCACTATCAGATCGAAATTGCACAAGGAAGATGAGGTTGGTGAAGCTTCACTTCAATTCCGCGAGGGCACAGCACCGAACCAGTTTAGACATTTAACAGAAAGCAGGTTTGGGCCATCTGAATTGCGTGGTACCAATGAGTTAAGTGAGGCCCTAGACAGATTACGCGATGGCAACGAGTCTTTTGTCAGACCGCGCGAAGTAGACGAATGTGAAGAGGATCAAGTTGTCGAAGCATCAATCCGTACTGGATCGTACGACGAGGATGACTTTGGCGAAATTTCGATTCCGTTAGATGAAGACACAACACGTTGTCCGCCAGTGCCTTCACGTTTGAATGCTGGACATTCCACTCGCACTTCCAACTTCTCTGCCCGAGGAACAATCTATCACGAGGGTTTGATGAGATCGCCAGTGAAATCACCCATGAAATTGAACGCGACGTCAGTACCCCGCGACGACAGTGCCAGTGAAGGTGACTACATGGATGAATCGTTTGACCTGGAAGAATCCCTGGAAGAGGAAGATAATGATGAGAGACTCGTATAATAAGGACACAACGAGATTAGTAACTCTCACACTGCCAGCACTCATAAAGACCAAATACAATGCATTCAGGTTATACGTCTCCTGGTCAGCGACGGTAGGCGCTGGCACCAACATAAGGTGGAGCTCCCGGTTCTTGACTCTCCTGAAGCAGTTTCCGATATATGTCTAGGGACTCACCACCAAGCACGCCGCCGAATTTAATTTGACCGATACCCGATCCCATGGCGAGTGCTGTGAGAATTTCTGCGCTGGCACCTGGTTGACCGCTTGAAGTCCCTAAAACTACTGCGAGTCCAAGTTGTTGAGAGGTTCTGATAGCTTCAAGTAGCCCCGACACTGTCGGGAATTGGTGCGGAACGAGAAGTACCGTGTTACAAGCTCGCTCCTCGTTCAAAGCTGTCAGACCGTGTCGCTCGACGAGTGACCGTCCCACAATTTGTATACGGCAGTTCGGATCACCGCCAAGACCAACAACTTCCTTCGCTGTGTCGGTCGTCACAGCAGGATCTCCAAAACTCTCTGAGTCGTTCTCAGCACTGTTTAGTGCTGCGAAGCTTTTGATATCTCCGCTGTCGAATGGGTCCACGACTGTGGTGATCTCCAGCTCCTTCACACTGTTGTGTACAATTTCCAGGAACTCTTCACTGTTTTTGAGAACGCCACCCGAGCCAGGCACCCATCGGTCCGTGTTGTACGTGAACGATTGGGGTATGTCGTCGTCTCCATTTTGATCCGCGGAGTCACTGTCTAATCGTGCAGGCGCAACGAACTCGGCAGCAGCAAAATCCACACCGAAGTCCACTCGCAGTGGTGAAGCACTTGCAGCAGAGATAGCATGACCGTCTGGGTCTTCAAGCCGAGTTCGAACATCATCTAAAGCTGCTCGAAGTACTTGAAACACTTCAGCGAGGGTATGAAGTTGCGGTGCGAAGCCGCCGAAAGCCCCACGATTGATAAATCCAACCCCACGACTGTCCAGTTGTGCGCGAAGTGCAGTGTTAAACTCTACAGCAATTTGTACTGCGTCTGCAAAGGTCACTGCACTCGTAGGTATCATCAGCACTTCCTGTGCACATAGTTTGTTTGACGCGTACTTGCCTCCGTTCACAACACTAAAAAGCGGCAAGGGGATACACTGATTCTCTAGTGGGAGTTCCTGTAACTTGGCCACATATTCTCGCAGAGGCAACTCGGCATACTTGGCACCAGCTTGACAAATAGCCAGCGACGTTGCAAGACTAATGTTGCGCCCCACCGTTGTCTCGAGGTCTTGCAAAATAGCGTCAAGTGTGCTTTGATCCGTTGGCTCCGAATTGACGAGTTTTTCCGTCAGCAATTCCTGAGCAATAGCTGCAATCCGAGCGAATCCTCGGCCGCCGTAACGTAGTTTACTTGGAGGGATATTATGTATTGCATCTTCACTGTTTCCTGAGTTGACACTAGATTCACGATCCTGAATTCCTCCTGCTTCAGCAGAACAACACCCTTCAAAGACTCCTTTGCCTGTATGCAACCTCACCAACACTGTTGGTTCTCCACAAGCGTCCAGCACATCAGACACTTGCACGAAGAAGATGCCACGCTTAGCTGTTGCACGTGCATACAACAACGACGAGAGCATGACAAACGGATCTTCCGGTCGACTGGCCACCACCTGGTTAATCACATCATTTAGCGACGATTCGAGCGCGTGTTCCGCCACGTACGCCTCCACCAAATCCCGTTCGCGCACTTGCTCTTCTTCCTCATCTTCGTCCTTGTCCTCACGAGGATCTTGCTGCTGCGGCATGAGTCACTATGAGTCAACGACCTTTGAAGATCAAAGATACTTTTCGATGCACGACAAATGTAGCCATGTGGAGTTCTTGAGATTTTGTCGAGTGTTTGCTTATCTGTAAAGTTGCAGTAGAAGTGTAGCACTGGTCGATAATTTTAGAGGTTTGAGTTTCCAGGCAATTTTATCTATCAATAAGCGCGACGGGAATACTGGAAACGAACTGCTGCTCTCTTCGATTCCAAGAAAAACGTTGCGTGGACGAGGGATTCAACTACTTCGACCACGTTGCAGTTGACTGCGTGGAACTGAGTGTTGCAACAACTCCAGGCCGGTTGGGCCATGGAGAATTATGAAAGTCTCGGCACGATTGGTGAAGGGTGAGCGAGTAGGTTTTTTTCAGTTTTTCTTTAGATGCTAACACTTGTTGGCGTTCTGGCCTTAGAACTTATGGCGTGGTTCTCAAATGTCGACACAAGGTCACGGGCCAGATCGTTGCCATTAAAAAGTTTAAAGAATCGGATGATGATGAACAGGTCAAGAAGACAGCACTGCGAGAAATCAAAATTCTCAAACAACTCAAACACGAGAACATTGTGAGTCTGCTCGAGGTCTTTCGAATGAAAGGCAAACTCTATTTAGTCTTTGAATTTGTGGAGAAAACGATCCTCGAGGAGATTGAACGACATCCGGACGGACTTGATCCTTTAACACTCAAGAAACTCATGTGGCAACTCGTACGCGCCATCAATTTCTGCCATCAGCACAATATCATTCACCGTGATATTAAACCAGAAAATTTGCTGGTTTCTCGGAACGGAGTGCTTAAACTCTGTGACTTTGGTTTTGCAAGGCCTTTGGCATCTGCTGGCGCCAAATATACTGAGTACGTGTCCACGCGATGGTATCGTGCACCCGAGTTGCTTGTCGGTGATGTTTCGTACGGTAAGGCTGTCGACGTGTGTGGTCTATCGGCTGTATGCTCGCTGAAGTCGCTACT
>VOQZ01000553.1:0-28925 GCA_008079305.1 Phytophthora palmivora
GGATTCCGAATGTTCAATCAACTTGGTTTCCAGGAGCTTCTTGAGTAGCTCGTACACCTTGATGGCAACTTGGGGTGCAACTGTCTAGGACGCGCGCCACGGCTTCCGCATCCCGACATCCAAGTCGCAAACCACACCTCGAGCTGAGCAGGAGCCGCGTTTACCATCCCCTAGGAAGATACTGCGATGACGTTTCAAGATCTCTTTGAGTTGACGCTCTGAACATCAGTAGTTATTCCAGGTTCACCAACATCAGCCTTTGAATATCGCATCTTGGACTGAGATCTTGTACTCGGGTAACATCGCCAGCTGATCCTTCAACTGGGACATCATATCACTTCCTTCGTGGATATATACTCGGGCTCCTGTTCGAGCTCTTCAGCGTCACTCGCATGCACTGGATAATCTTCTTCTAGTCGCTCCAAAGGAGTACTCGAATGATCCTTGTAGTAGCACTGGTTTCTCGCTTCTTTTGCGACACACACTCGGTTCACTTCCATCCGCACCTTCCGAAATTACGGTCATTGGCCGCTTATGCAGTCGGACTACTCGAACCTCATCATTCTTGGCCTGAGGTCTCATCAACATCTTCGCAGGCCACTGATAGGAACGCTTCGGGACCGAAGGTGGAGCAGTGTCCGAGGCCTGCTCATAACGCTCCTTCCCCCTAGCTTGCGTGGACAGAGTGCTCTCGTAAATGAGATGTTGCCATTCTGATACCTTCGTACTCCAGGTCGCACAAAACCCCTGCTCTTGGAAAGCACCATACTCCACTATTCGAGCAACGGGTGTAGACGAATCTATCCAAGATCCTTATCGAAATATTCACCACTTTCACACGCTACTGCCCAGATTAGCGCCATACAGAACTTGAGTTACCCACTGATCACCTCTGCTAGCCCACACCACATCTCGGAGTGGTTGACATTCACCATACCGGATCTTCACATTCACGTGTTCCCCGGGCGTAGATGAACGTCCTGCAACGGAGTGATCGGGATTTCCGCTCACGGTGCTTCCGAATCATGTAACCAATACATCAAAACGGACTCCTCATGGGAGCGCCACCGTTCCTTCACGGATACATAACCGTACTCCAGAACTGTACATGAAAATCCATTCCCAAAAGCACATCAACGCCTTTCTCCGATGTTGGTTACCCAACATCCAGGATGTAGACGAACGTCTTCCCCAGTGACCTTGATCTGCGTACTTGCAGTGATGTAAGTCGGGACGCCTCCTAGGCCGGACACCTTGATTCGCTTCTGCGAGTTTAACTTGAGCTTGAGTCTACGCGCAAGATCCAAAC
Organism: Phytophthora palmivora; assembly: GCA_008079305.1. Lineage (NCBI taxonomy): Eukaryota > Oomycota > Peronosporomycetes > Peronosporales > Peronosporaceae > Phytophthora > Phytophthora palmivora. The sequence goes on from VOQZ01000553.1 coordinate 1,310, forward strand.
TGATCATACTCACAGTCGCTCCGGTATCCAACAGTATTTGTGTCCTGAAATCGTTCACCGCACCGTGAACCGTAGCAACCTGCTGCTTGTCCTCCTTCTCATCATGATGTGCCCACCATCCGTACCGTTCTCCGAATTCAGCTTGAATTGAGCTGGTCCTTCGGGTTCGGCCGGAGTGGAGGCCTCGAATACCAAGTACGAGTACACTCCAAAGGCACAGGTTCATGGTCAATCAGGGAGGTCATACATTGTAGATTATCTTGGTTCTGGTTCCGCATTCGGGGCCAACATAAGCTAACACACACAATTCTGAGGGTCTTCTCAGCCCGACGCGTACCGAATCCCCATTCGGCGGGCTTAGTAGTTTAACTGCGCTCCCTCAGAATCGCCCTTGGCATTCAGGATGTCGTCCCGAATGTGGCTTGGAAGGTCAGCTAGGCCTCCTTGCTGCAGCAATTTCTTGATCTCTTGGAAAGCTCTCCAGTCTTCGCATCTTCCATCGTGAATTTGGTCACATTTCAGGCATGCTTTCGTCTCACATCTTTGCGTTGGATGTCCATGCCTCTGACAACGGTTACAACCATAACAGCCCAGCAATTCTCCGGTCGATGTCCCCACTTCTTGCAATTCTCACAAAACTCCATACGGTCTGGGTTGTTCGGCCGAAAACTTGGCTGCTGAGGCTGCCTTGGTGGTGGTGGTCTTGGTCCAGCTACTGGGTCTCTGGGCTTCCACCCCACACTGTTCATCACACGATAGACCTCGTGAATGAGATCTTCCCGGTTAACAACCTGGCATCCGGGTTGCCATCTCTCAGGACGTCCTGAACGCACGTACTCAGCGCAGCTAAGTCTGCTTTTCGTCGTCTTCGAACGTCACTTGAGTATCGGGGCCTTGAGCTTCGTCATCCTGGGCTACGTAGGCCCGATTCGGCGATTCATCCTTGACCCATTCCGAGCAACGTTGTCTGCTCTGAAATCACGAGGCTGTGCCCCTCGACCAGAATGCACTCCACTCGGGTTCACTTCCTCTTGCTGCTTCAGAACATACTCCAGGTCAGAAACCTTCCTGAAGCGCTGACTCTGCAGGGTCGTCTTGAGCGTCACATCCGTGAGGTTCTTGATGAATCGCTTGATGTGTTGTTCACGTCGGCGCTCAGACTTCCGGAAACGCACGTCCGCACGTTCAGCCGCCAGTTCAAGCGATACAGGAATGCCAATGCGGTCTCGTCCTTGAACTGCTTCATTGTGTAGTACTTCTCGGACTCTGACACCCTCGACTTGCAGTATTCACGCTTGAACTCCTTGGACAGTCGACTCCATTCCGTGCGCACATGCTTCGAGAGCTGTCCGTACCAATTTCGGACTGCGGGCGACATCTTCGTCTTGAGCTCGTAGACCTTCATCTGATCCGTCCAACCTCCTTGCACAGTCACATTCAGGAATCGCTCCCACCAGCGGCGGCGCGCAGACAGCGACTGCTTCTCATCGAAGTCTTCTAGCGTATTAGTAAACGTCCTCAGCGTCACTATCGAGCCTCCTTGAGTCATCGCAGCAGTTGTCGTATAGGCAGGCACCTCGTCCGACGAGCTAGAGTCGCTTGAGCTGTAGCCTTCGTCGCTTGACTCTCCGCCAGAACTAGCCCCTGAAGGATCCCCATCTTGACGTGAATGCTTCTTGTTCGAGTCCTTCTTGGCGGGCTTCTTAGCGTCCGTCTTCTCTGGTGCTACACAGGCTTAGTCTCTCGCACCTGAGACTTCGGTCGGGATACACTTGACGACTTTGTCCCGGGCGTCTGCTCAGACTTGACTGTTTCGTCTTCCTTTGCATACTTTGTTCCAGTCAGACTCTGGAGAGTCAACCGGAGCTGTTCTGCTGGAAGGTCGCTGTCGCGCTTGATGCCCCGTCTTTCACTTGCGTGTCCCTTGATTGCGTTACCCGGAGTGGGTACATAGTCGCACGCGTGGGTTCAGACTTGACTTGAGTTGCTGGATCAGATCCATAAGTTGCACGAGTGTCTTGAACTTGAGGATGTGTTGCGGGAATGTTGCGCGAGCGTATTCCTTGAACGTTCTTCAGATCTCGGATGGTCTCCTGATCCCTGTTGCGCGCCTCCTCCAGAGAGTGAAACTTCTGCTGGAAAGCTTCCAATTGTACGCTCAGGGTCTTCTGGACGTCGGCAACCCAAGCAACCTTCTCCGCCTCGGCCTTCGCTTCACGTTGCTGCCAGCGCTCTTCGAACTCGACTCGCGCGGACTCCAGCGCAGTATGTGCGCCTTCAGCGCGAGCTGCATCAACTCTTCGTGGTGACGCAGGTGTCCGGCAGCTGGAGCTGGAGCAGGTGGCCTCGGCGGCAGGTCGCTTCGGCTTGGACGATCGGGAACACTCTGCGAACTCCGTCCTTCCGGTGGACTCCCGCGCACAGCTAGCGCTTGAATCGCATGGAAGGCTTGCTGGACCTGTTGCCCTAGGTGAGCCTGGTTAGACTCCATTCGGGACAGCAAGTCTTGCGTCGTGCGCATCGTATTCAACGCGACCTGAGAAGCCCCAGACATGCGAGATCGACTCGTCCTTCCTGAGCGACTCGTCCGTTCCGACTTGATCGACCGGCTTGGTGACCTCCTCGACTTAGACGATCGCTTCGATGATCGGGTAGATCGCTTGGAACTCCGTCGCTTCCGTTCTTCTGCGCTCGAGTCTGAATCGCTAGGCGACTCACTGGGACTCGGCTTCCGAGAGCGTGTGTGGCTTCGAGATGTTCTCGACCGATGATCACTCCGAACGCTAGTGCGACCCGACTCCGACATAGCGACATCGTCATGGCCCACTATCGCTGGTGATCTCGGGAGGACGGCCTCCGTTACTTGAACGCTCACGTTCCCGTCAACTTGTGCAGTGCTGCCTTGGGCAGCGAACACCATTCCGGTGGGGCAACGAAAGAGTACGGCATGCGAGCCGACGCTGCTCCTCCCATAGACCAGAGCGATGAGGAAGATGACATCTTTCCGGACGACTGCGACTCAACGGGTCCGCTGAGGTTGGACTCTTCGGATCCAGAAGCGGTCGGTCCGAACAACGTCGATCCGTATCCAGAACTCGGCATCGGCGATGCGCTTCGAGTTCCCGACACTTCACTCTGGATCGCAGTGCTTCGGCTGTCCTGAGCGGACGTCCCGTACGACATGAGAGAACTCATCGACGGAATCGAGGCTGGACGTGGCGGCAAGTGTTGGGGCCGCTTCAGCTCGGGCTCTCCAAGCGACGAACTTGCAGGACTGCGAGTCACTCGGACCCCCGCCTTCTTCAGCCGCTCGACACACTCGCTTCCAAGTAGTCCAGCTTCATAACTCGACATCAATGAATCACCTTCTGCGTCTTCCGGCTTCATGTCTTCCACAGTGTCAGTCAAAGCTCGTACATCCAGAGGTGACAGCATTCGCGACGGTACACCCGAGGTGGCTTCGCGCCATTCCAGGAGCTCCATCGTTAGCAGATGCTGAAGGTCTTCAGCTACTGCTCGGACTAAACTCCGGTCTACTTGAGACGCATGAGCTCGAAACCACTCCGGGATCAGGTTGCGAAACCTGAATCCGACGTCGAAGAACATCGCCTGGAGCACAGCAACGCACTCCCTCGGGGACAAGTCCTTCAGGTACACCTCAACCGAAGTGAAGTCGACGACAGCATTCGGAGCCAGTCTCACGAGGCTCCATTCGGAAATCCACGCTTCCGACCGGCTGGCCATCGACATTCGGGTTGCGACGTACTCGGACGTCCTCACCACCGCCCCGTACCACGACTTGAAGTCTGGATTCTGGTGCGGCCACGTGTACTCGATTGTAGGAGACATCACGATTTCCAAAGTGACTTGTTCCCAACGACGAACTTGGTCGGCCACGTACGTCTTCATCTGGTCCACGCTGAAAGGCGCTTCGCGTTCCACCGGATCTCCATTCACAGTCAAGTCGATCTCCATTCGGGATCTACTTGGCGACTGGGCTTCGGGTGTACTTGTGAAGCTTGACTTCAACACTTGCAGGTCAGACGGTGGCGACGTCTCCGGTTTCAGGTGCGAGATCTCTTGCGAGTCCTCAAGCACCACTTCTTCCTTGACCGTCGACAATGGGCCTTCCAACTTGATCGTGGGCGTCTCATCCGGAACCATTTTCTCTTCCGCGTCGTCGTCCACGCTGATCACATCTTCATCCGGCTGGGGCTTCACCAAAACCTCCTCAGCCGGGCACTCAACCATGGCGGCGCCTCCCACAGACGCCTGAACGGGTGCATCCGAGACGGACACACCCACAACCTCCACACTCGAATCCGAGCTGGAGTCTCCGCCAGAGCCAACCGGCGCGCTCTCCTTCTGGCCATCTTCGGTGACTTCATCCAGGGAAACATGGTGCGCCCCCTGAATAGTATCTTCCGAATCCGGCTGTTCTTGAGCGTCCATCGGCTCCGCTGCCTTCTTCTCCTCGCGAGCTGCTCGGCGCTTCGCAGCGTTCCGAGCGCGAGCTTCCTTTTCGACAATGTCGAGAGGCTTCTGCGCTTCGGGTTGCATCCCACGAGTTCGACGCGACTGTCTTGGCGCTCCTCCGCGCCCTCGACCGCGTCCACCTTCTTCGCGTGTGCTCTCAACTTCACTCATAACCCCAAGATTAGTAAGGTTAGTAGCTCTCAGCACCCTCTAGATCTAACTTAATACAAAATGTCGGTGAAATCCACGGCAACCAAATCCGGGCACGCGCACCAGTTGTGGCGAAGTGGGTGAACACTTTACCGCCCAAAGTATAGCGCGCCCGAAGAGTGGGGGTTGGTCCTTTGAGAAGAACCGACTTTTCGGGTAGTACAGGTCCTGGATCAAGTACTAGACTCGATCCAGGTTGGCGTGTGACCTTGTGCAATCCCTATAGGTGTCGATTAATTCGGCGGACCGGGTTTCACCGGGTATTTTGTATTCCTAAGATAGACACACAGAAAATGTAAGAACTTCCAGGTTGTACGTATCCTGGGGGTCCTGAATGTGGGTTGAGAGATCACGAGTAAAGACCTTCTTCCCAAAAGATAACCTAAAATAATACAGAGTTTGAATATACAATATGCAGCCTGTCAGTTAGTTAGCACGCCCGAATACAGGTAAATTTCGGGATGCCCTACGCGCACCACCCTCGAAATGCTCGAGGGAAACAATAGAATGTCTTTCCTAAACACACAGTAATCAACAGTCAAATCCTAGGGGTGATCACTACCAAACCTCCTAAGATCGCAGGGAAATGAATATGAAATGCAAGGGGCACTCGGAGTGTCCACTAGCAACTTAGCAAATAAAATAACTGGATCACTCCGAGTGTTCAAGCCCACTGGTCCCCAAGTTAATTCGACTTGAACGTGTTGAGAGTTATTACGCGGTTAGCGCAGCCTTGGTCGTCCTCACTCTGGGGCCCTCCTAGTATGAGCGGTCCTCCAGGTAGTCCTTCCTTGACGAGATGTATATGGTAACACGACGACCTCCCTTGGTCGCCTGTGTTCCGAGGGACGCTTGTACTTCACAACGCTGATCGAACTCGAAGACACTTGTGCTTCACGATACAAATCAAACTCTGTTTAAAATTATCTTCTACCTCTTTGGCATTCTAAATTCTTCTTCTGTTTTGGTAGTCTTGGTACTTCTCTGGCGGTCTTCCTTTACTTCGTGAGGTCACACTCGGGTAGACTTGGTCTCATTATACTTGGAATGTCACGTCGAACTTGGGTCTGCATACACTCATCAGCGATGTCTCGGCTCTTCTGAGATCGGCAGCACTGGTCTTGTTCTTGCACGGTGTAATCATCTGATTGCGATACTCTTGGGTCGCACTGTCTTGCCTCTGCTTGAATGTCAGTAAACTGACTTCCGGACTGAACTTATCATTGGCAACTTGATCTTCGATCTTGTTCTTCGACAGTCGCTTGGTCATTCAGGATGTATTGTCATTCGGGATGTACATTCCGGTTGTACGGCATAACTTCGGATGGAGTCTTCATATCCGGTAGGCGATCGAACTTTCAGGATGAGGGAGACTGTCTTGGGGTTTACATGTGTAGGTAGGGTCGTAATTGGGGAAACCTTGGAGTTTCAGGGTGTTTTCGGGTGATGTTCGGCTCCGTCAAGGTAGGCTGCACCTCGGGATACGTTCTCCGAGGGCACTTGCTTCCTTCTCGTGGATACCTGCCGTCAAGGAGTCGGCGGTCGGACTGAGCGTCGTAATTGCATCCTGAATGTGGTACCCATTCAGGGCGTACGCTTCCAACCTGTGAGCCTCTCCGTAACCGAACATCTGCATCCCCAAAGTCCAAACCATCAATTCGCCCAGGAGTCCCACTCAATACCCATCTCGAAAACCATCATCTTAGTCCGAATCAGTGTGCGGGTTGTCCCGGCTGGGCAGCTGCGGGTGTGCCTAGAAAATTCAGAGGCACATCGTCACATTTGCCGCGCCAATCGATCCAGGGCTCGTGCTTTTCGAGCCAAGGCATGCCCAGGATCAAGTCGTACTTGTCCATGTCTAGGACAAGGAACGACTCCGTGCTGTCAAAGTCTTCAAACTTTACAGCCAGGTCCATACGGACCCCAGGTACGTTAACCACCGTACCATCGGCCAGTCTCACCGAGACCTGGCCCCTGCCTTTGCTTTCTCGCAAAGCATCGGCATACTTGTCGCCATTCCGCGCGACCGTCTGGCGTCGAGCAAAGTTCGTCGACGCCCCAGAGTCAATCAGGACTCTAAAGGGATCTCCATATCCCCGTACACTCGCGTGTACCACGAGCAGTCCGCCGCTGCTCTTTCTCGTCTCGAGAGCACCCAGGCTCTCAGGGGCTAAGCCTCCATGGCGTGCGCCGTCCGCACTCCTACCATGGGGACTTAGATCTTCCCCTGTAGGGCGCCCCGCCCCTACTGGTGACCCCAGTTCCCCTGGCTCTTGGGTCGTGGTTTCTGCCACGGGCCCCTCGAGCCCCTAGGTTTGGAAGGGAACTTCCATTGCCCTCCCACAGGGCAGGCACGTTGCATATGCCCGAGTTTCCCACATCCGTAGCAACGGATGGAGCTCTGTACGGCCGTACCCAGTTCCATGGTACCGGCTCGGTGCTAGTGTGGTGTTGGGTTCTAACCGTGAGGTAGCTACCCAGTTGCTAAGGCAACCGCCACAGAACCTTTCGGTGAAAAGCGAGGGTTCACCCCATTGGAGGATTATATATCCCGCGACGGAGTGACAGAGAAGGAATAGTGACATCCGGGAGCCTCGGCTAGCCTAATATAACCTGGCCGAGGCTTCCTGGATTAGGCCGAGATAGGGCTCTGTACCCATCTCAGATCCCTTGTCTCACGTCTGTACAGTCCCAAATCCGTACTTAAGAGTGAGTTGTCGACCCCTCGGTCGTACTTATTCTGAAACCTCGGAGGCTCCTACAGTGATTTGTTTACACTTGATATTTGTATATAGGCATAGGACAAAACATAGGATGACATACAGAGGCTCTCTGAGCCTCACATTAAGCAGTTTATAAAACGCAGTCTTCCCCCCAGCTAACAAGAGTCAAGTCCGACTTAGGTAAGTGTAGCTAGCTTATTTAAGTGCCAGGACACGCTCAGTTGTGTGGGATGCCTGTTGGTAGACTCAAGGTACATTGAACCGAGAGTTTATCCTGGTCAGGCCAAGAGTTGGTGTGGCCGAGAGATCGGAGGCGACAGTGAAGTGTCGTTACGTGTATACTTAGGGTCTACTAAGGTCCTGGTGTATATTTTGCTCCCCGTCGAGGTTATACCTCGACACCCCTGTATAAGGCCTAACACGCCGGTACCCTTTCCTCTGAGGGACTGCAGGGTTACGCGCGAAAGCGCAATATAACACCCTAGTCTAAGCTCGTGGCTAGTGGTGTAGGTAAGGGTTACCTAAAACAACCTCGGTATACAGAAGCGCTTACAACCGACCCGGTGTAAGGGATCGTACCTGGTCTTCAGGTTTGATCCAACAATCGCTGACCTTAACGGGGAAGCGTGTGTTGTTGGTGGGAACTCACCCGACAAGTGAGAATTCTATCGTGTCCTACACGACAGAATCACAAGAAGAACAAATGTCACCTAGAGGTGATTGAATCGTTTCCAAAGAACCCAACAATCTATCGTCCACAAGAGAATCAACTAAAGAAGATATTGACACAATTTCGTATCAACACTGATCATTATATCGATCATTTTATCTGTTACGATTTTGAAGCTATCCTCAAGCCGATAGCTCATAAGAGAGGCGAAAGCACAGTCTATACTAACAAGCATATCCCAGTATCTGTGAGTATCTGCAACAGCTTAACTGAAGAGGTGAAATGCTTCATCAACGATTCGCCATTGCAACTAATCAAGGATATGTTTGATTACATTGGCACAATCGTTGATGAGATCCAGAAATATAATTACCGTAAGTATGACTCACTATTGAAGGCAGTCGAAGATCTTGAGAAAACACATCAGAAGGTTACTTCCATTCTAGATCAAGTACCGATACTTGGTTTTAATTCAGGTAAATATGATGTCAATCTGATTAAGAACGATTTATTCACGGTAATTGGAGTAAAGAACATCAGGACCGTTATTAAGAATCCAGGCTACATGTGTATCTCAACCAATAACTATAAGATGCTCGATATCAGTAATTATGTTCCAGCAGGCACTTCCCTAGATAAATATTTGACCACATACCTAGGAGGCTGCAAATGCGATGATAAGATTAGCTGCACTTGTGGGCTCATTAAGGGAGTTTTCCCTTACGAATACATAACTAGTTTTGATGTGCTCGATCAGAAAACAATCCCGGTCAAGCGAGCATTTGATAGCCACCTGAAAGGTACAACCATCAGCAGTAATGTGGTGTTGGGTTCTAACCGTGAGGTAGCTACCCAGTCGCTAGGGCAACCGCCACAGAACCTTTCGGTGAAAAGCGAGGGTTCACCCCATTGGAGGATTATACATCCCGCGACGGAGTGACGGAGATGGAATAGTGACATCCGGGAGTCTCGGCTAGCCTAATATAACCTGGCCGAGGCTTCCTGGACTAGGCCGAGGTAGGGCTCTGTACCCATCTCAGATCCCTTGTCTCACGTCTGTACAGTCCCAAATCCGTACTTAAGAGTGAGTTGTCGACCCCTCGGTCGTACTTATTCTGAAACCTCGGAGGCTCCTACAGTGATTTGTTTACACTTGATATTTGTATATAGGCATAGGACAAAACATAGGATGACATACAGAGGCTCTCTGAGCCTCACATTAAGCAGTTTATAAAACGCAGTCTTCCCCCCAGCTAACAAGAGTCAAGTCCGACTTAGGTAAGTGTAGCTAGCTTATTTAAGTGCCAGGACACGCTCAGTTGTGTGGGATGCCTGTTGGTAGACTCAAGGTACATTGAACCGAGAGTTTATCCTGGTCAGGCCAAGAGTTGGTGTGGCCGAGAGATCGGAGGCGACAGTGAAGTGTCGTTACGTGTATACTTAGGGTCTATTAAGGTCCTGGTGTATATTTTGCTCCCCGTCGAGGTTATACCTCGACACCCCTGTATAAGGCCTAACACGTCGGTACCCTTTCCTCTGAGGGACTGCAGGGTTACGCGCGAAAGCGCAATATAACACCCTAGTCTAAGCTCGTGGCTAGAGGTGTAGGTAAGGGTTACCTAAAACAACCTCGGTATACAGAAGCGCTTACAACCGACCCGGTGTAAGGGATCGTACCTGGTCTTCAGGTTTGATCCAACAATCGCTGACCTTAACGGGGAAGCGTGTGTTGTTGGTGGGGACTCACCCGCCAAGTGAGAATTCTATCTTCTGTATACCGAGGTTGTTTTAGGTAACCCTTACCTACACCACTAGCCACGAGCTTAGACTAGGGTGTTATATTGCGCTTTCGCGCGTAACCCTGCAGTCCCTCAGAGGAAAGGGTACCGGCGTGTTAGGCCTTATACAGGGGTGTCGAGGTATAACCTCGACGGGGAGCAAAATATACACTAGGACCTTAATAGACCCTAAGTATACACGTAACGACACTTCACTGTCGCCTCCGATCTCTCGGCCACACCAACTCTTGGCCTGACCAGGATAAACTCTCGGTTCAATGTACCTTGAGTCTACCAACAGGCATCCCACACAACTGAGCGTGTCCTGGCACTTAAATAAGCTAGCTACACTTACCTAAGTCGGACTTGACTCTTGTTAGCTGGGGGGAAGACTGCGTTTTATAAACTGCTTAATGTGAGGCTCAGAGAGCCTCTGTATGTCATCCTATGTTTTGTCCTATGCCTATATACAAATATCAAGTGTAAACAAATCACTGTAGGAGCCTCCGAGGTTTCAGAATAAGTACGACCGAGGGGTCGACAACTCACTCTTAAGTACGGATTTGGGACTGTACAGACGTGAGACAAGGGATCTGAGATGGGTACAGAGCCCTATCTCGGCCTAATCCAGGAAGCCTCGGCCAGGTTATATTAGGCTAGCCGAGGCTCCCGGATGTCACTATTCCTTCTCTGTCACTCCGTCGCGGGGTGTATAATCCTCCAATGGGGTGAACCCTCGCTTTTCACCGAAAGGTTCTGTGGCGGTTGCCTTAGCGACTGGGTCACTACCTCACCGTTAGAACCCAACACCACAACTGCCCCCGCCTCGACGCGAACCTTCCCAACTGGTGACCGTCGTGGCGCCTCATTCTTCAATTTTCCTTCGCCCGCCATGGTCCGCCAGTCACGATCTCTGGAGCGGGCCACCGCCGCAGCCATGCAGGCTCTCGGGCCTCAAGAACAGGTATGTAGTAGCTTGTGTATCCATCCGAGGTCTCAGTCTATACCTTGGCTCACTTCTTGCATCCTTAGACGTCTTCTGGTACGTCCTCAGAGGGCTCACACACTGTCTCCGAGGGTCGTGGAGCCGCTGAGCAGGCGACAAAGGCCCCTCAGTCACCAACTCCCGCGCTGACAGTGGATTCAGCAACTCGCGGGGTGTCAGGAGGGTCTTCGCCTGTTTTATCGCCTTGTTCGCCTCCGACGTCTCCTCTTCCGCCTTCTTCCGAAGCAGACTCTCGCTCGACACCAACTCCCGCGCCGGCAGAGGATTCGGCAACTTGCGGGGTGTCTGGCGGGAGTTCTGCAGGCGCTATCGATGGGGAGAGTCCTGTCGGTGATCTCACCGAGCAGTCGACCTTGACCCCCGTCGACTTTCAGCTTCTGCAGCTCGCCAAGCTTGTCATTGGTGTCGCTCGTAATCCTCCGTGCCGCGTCGACGTCAACTTGGATCGTCGTCTGCAGAGTGCGTCGAGTCTCAGCGAGGTCTTAACTGCTGCTATCGCTCCCGTCCGGATTCCCCTTCATGAATCCGAGGAGATGGTCTCGCTCCGAGACGAAGTCTCTCGATGCCAGGAGCAGGTCAAGGATGCTGAAGATAAACTCGCAACCGAGTTCCAGCTCCGAACGAGAGCTGAGATGTTCTGCACTCAAGCTTCTTGTGACTTCAACGCAGCCGCCAACACCCTACACTCCGTTCGGTTGGAGAATGTGGCTCTCTCTCGGCAGCTCGCGTTGGCCAACGCTGCCATAGCGACTCACGCCGAGTCCATGGCTCAACTCGGCCTTCGCGTGAAGAACGCCGAAGCTGACTCTGCTGCAGCTATGCGGACGATCCGAAAGGATCGGGAGCGCTTCAAGGCCGGTATGGTGGCGTATACCGAGCAGATGGCCAAGCTTCGGTCTTACCTGCTTCGGAGTGACAGCCGGAATGATGGTACAGTGCCGGCACGCATCCAAGCTCTGGCGACCGAGAACGCCGGTTTGCAGAGGGCCAACTCGATCCTCCGTCAGCATTCGGCCAACCACGGCCTAAACACTGATGCTCTTGTTCTTGCTTCGGTGGGCATCACGGCCGACAACATTGACTGGAATCTTCTCGGTCTGTCCCCTCCGCGCGTGACGGTAGAACCGCCTCCGGCTTCGTCTGGTCGTCCAGGTGGTGAATCAAGTGACAACGAGGCTTCGGATTCAGCACAACAAGCCATTTCGGTGCCTCTACGCACCACACGCAACCAAGGGAGCGACTCCGAGGATTCTCGACCCGTCGGACCACCTCCGAAGCGTCGTCGACTTCGTCGGCACCAAGTCCCCACGGCTACGTCTGGTTCGTCTGCCTCGACGGCTCCGAAGTCTCCGTTGCCACTCAATCGACGACTTGGTCGTCCTTCGGTGAAGCCCAAGCGTCGTTCGTCGGCTCCGACCTCTGTTCCGCTGCCGTCTACAGCGGTCTCGTCTCCTGCTGTTTCTCCGACGCCGGTTCCGGCTCCTGTTGCTTCGACGCCTGCCGCGCCAGCTTCAACTTCGGCCGCGTCAACTCCACCGACGCCTCCTTTGACTGCGTCGGCTGCATCCGTGGAAAATCAGTCTCCACCTGCTCCGTCTCAAGTGTCGTCCGAGGTTGCAGATGAAGGGCTCGAGGACGGTGAAGTGGTTGACGAGCCTCCGACAGCCTCCGATAGTGGCGCGGAAGATACTGAAGAGCTCCCTGACTCGGACGAGGATGCTCCTGCTTCCAACGCTGCGGCTTCTGGACCCTCGTCCGAAGTCATTGACTTGGCGTCCGGTAATGCGGCTAATGCCGAGGTTTCGAAGCCTGTGGACAGTCCATTCTCGTCTCCGGTGATCTCATTGCCTCGCAAGGATGGTCGACCTGTCCGAGGAGCCTCTGTGGTATCCGGTCTCCGTTCAATGGAGATGGTGGAACAAGAGCTCGCAGAGGACGATTTCGTCCTCGGTCTCTCTCCGACTGGGTCCACACCACCTGCCGTAGCGCAGGCACCTCCTACCACAGTTTCCAGGACTGACGGTCGCCAAGTCTCTCCAGTCCATCTTCCAAGCTCTCGGCCGGTTGTGACTGCCCCATCTGCCGTCTCTGTCCCGGCGTCTTCGTTGTTCCGCCCTAGGCGGTCTCAGTCAAGCGCTCGGAGACCACATGCGGTGGTCACGGCAACGCTGTCTACAGCGCCAGGTCCAGGCTCGGTGACTTTCACTCCCATCGGCAGCAGCCTTCAGCTTCCTATCGGGTCGAAGAAGCTCGCCTCTCTAGCTGGGCCTTTCTTGGAGCCTGGTTTTACCGCGCCCGGTGCTCAGGAGGCTTGGTGTCAGATTCAGAACCGGAGTCTGTCCGAGCCTCTGCCGAAGGATGGAGTTTCGCCAGTGTCTGCTGCCAGTCTCTCTGCTATGATGGACTGGGAGAACTCCAGTCATCCGTGGCAGCAGCTCCGCCGCCGACTGCCCGAGCAGCCATGCCTCTTTGACTCCAGCGGATTTCCACCGGGGACGAAGATCTCTATTCGAGAGACTGGGCTCGGACGCACCGTCAAACTGTGGCGGCAGTTCCAAGGTACCTCCACGGACAGGACCGAGAAAGCAGACTTGGGTCTCGCCTTGTGGGAGCGTCGCCACTGGATCCAAGTCTCGGCGGTCGAGAATTACCTCCGCCGTCTCGAGAGAGAGCATGGGCGTAAAGATCCTCTCGTTGTCGCCTTGGTTGCACAGTGGAAGGCGTACAACAAGGCTCGGAACCTCCGTGCGGACCGTCTCCGTCAGCAGATGGTGTACCGAGTCTGGGAATGGAGTATTGAGCGTGACAGCAAGCCTCGGGAAAACCCTGCTGAGCTTCTGCTGGAGCCTTCTTACTTGCAGTACCCGTTTGAAGTGTTGGATTGGGCTCCTTCCACAGATAACTGGATTCAAGAGCTGGTGGTTCTCGACGCGCAACAGCCGTGGCGTAATTGCTGGATGGATGCTCCCGCCGAGCATCCGTATAACACTACCTTCGCTCCCTGCAACCCCGATGTGCCGCTATTTGTTCCTCGGCATCGCTCGTATGCAAGTGTGGCGTCCTCGATTATGGTAAACCCAGCTCTGGATCCGGCCGCTGTTCGTGCCCCGTGGGCAGCCGAGGCCTCGGATACTCCAAGCTCTGCTCCGGAGGCTCCGGTTTCCGGCATTTTAGGGTCTCCTCCTGCTGACATCCTGAGTGCCGGCTTGGACGTCCTCGTGGACTTGGCTACCGCCACCACCGAGATATAACCTCGGTCGGCGTACTTTCGTTTCGTTGTCCAAGCTACTTCCGTAGTTCCAAGAGTGCTGTAGTGTAGTTGGTAGCTTGGTTTCTATGTCGTTCTTTGTCGTAATCTCCAATTCACTGGTTCGTTTACTTTTCATGCAAATATGCAATGTTCGGTACAGTAATCTTCGTCATTCATCTCTGTAGGCTGCACCGACCCCGCAGAGAGTTATCATTTCAGTACAGTAGCTTCTTTCGTCTGTCACTGCAGGCTGTACTGGCCCTGCAGGCAGGTCAATCTTTTGGTGACATTCCGTTTAGTCCTCGTCGGCGACTTGGACCATTTGCAACCGTCGGTCACTGCGCTTCTCTCGCAAGTAGTCGTAAAGAAGACCTCCACACGACAAATTAGACGCAGGTTCCCATGTTGGTTCATCGTATCCCAACCACTTCACTTTGAACTCTCGGACGGCTCGTTCGGTGCTTGTGGATAACGGGACGCGGTCGTCGAGAATAGCCTCGACCTCGTATTCACCGGCGAGTTGATCAGGCTCCCAGCTATCTTCGGGAAGCAATTCCTCGTCGAAATCTAGTCTCGTTTCCTCTGTCACCTCCGGTGTCAGCCGACTCTTCGGTCGACTCCGAATTCGTTCACAGCTTTAAGTCGTGATACATGCACAACAGGGTAGAACCTGTACCCGCTTCGGTCGGGTAGTTCCAACTCATACGCGAACTCTTCGACCTTTCTCTTCACCCGGAATGGCCCATGCCATCGGTGTGCTAGCTTCTTCGTCAGTCCTGGTTTCACACGTTCCATGTACAGCCACACCCGATCACCAGGCTCAAACAATGGCCTCGGTGCGGTGACCGGGGTGTCATCTGCTGTCTCTGAGACAGAGTGCGCCCTGTCCGAAGGCTCGGTCTGACCAGTACTCGGTATAGCCGCTTGCTCTCTTCCACTAAGTGCTTCATTGTGTTTCCGGGCTCTCCGAGACTTCTCAGTGGCTTGATACTCTTTAGCCATTTCCAGTGCGATCTCCTGTTGGCGGTTCACTTCTCGGCGCCATGCTAATGCGTCAGTTTGCTTTCCAGACCCTCGTTTGAGCGACGAGGTCATCGCTCGGAGCGTAGATTGTGCGTCCCACCCATGAACAAGGTAGAACGGAGTCTCTTTCCTCGTTGCGTCCATCGAGTTGTTGATCGCGAAGATCAACTTCTCGGCGATCTCATCCCAGTCTTGTTGGAGCGGGTCCTCGGCGTACACTCGCACTGATTGCATGACGGTCTTCACCGACCGTTCTTGTTGGCCATTAGCCTGCGGACGGTAACTCAGGGTCGCCCTTGACCTTGATTGCATCATCTCGGCGAAAGCTTGGAATACCTCGCTCATGAAGCGTGGGTCGCGATCATGACGGATCATTGTCGGAGCACCGAATCTTCGGTAGACACACTCTTCGAAAGCTTTTGCCACACAGAGCGCGGTTGTGTCAGCCATTGCCTTTCCCATCACGAAGCCTGTGAACGCGCACTGGAAGAGCAAAAGCGCTGTATTGCCCCTCCGAGACTTCGGTAGTGGTATGACAAAGTCCATGGACACCAGTTGGAACGGTCTCTCGGCGAGTACGTTGCCGGGCGAATACCCTCGGAACTGTGGTCGGCTCTTGCTAGAGCTGCAATCGGGGCAAGACCGTACGTGCCTTTCGACATCCGCGTAGAGACCGATCCAATAGTAGTCTTGTCTGATCTGTTGAAGGTTCGGACAATGCCTTGGTGGCCGCCTTCTAGCGAGTCATGGCAGTTCTGCAATACCTCCTGGACCATCGTTGAGGGCACTACCAGCGTAGGATAGTCTCCTCTTGTTGTCGGTCGCTCTTTCGGCGGCTCGTCCCGAGGTAATATAGGACATTGTCCTCGCTTAGCGTGAACCGATCCGACATCTTCCATGAATCTCTCGCTGCTCGATAACCGAGCTTCGAGTCTTCACCACGGAGCACTGTCTTGAGGTTAGACCATCTCAACTCTTCGTCCTGGGCTACTGCAATCCGTCTCCGACGCTCTCGTTGGACCGTCAGAGGTCTATGTCGTTTGCACTCGGAGCTGTTGAAGTTGAATCCTCGGCGCTCGGTTGCTCCTCTCGCACGTGGTTTTGAGCTTTGGTAGGCGTATCATTCGCTTTGTCTTGACTGTCCGCCTCTCTTCGGTCGACTATCGAGGTCTCGTTGGCGAATCTGACCCGCTTCTCGTTAACTTTAGCTTGTTGCCGGGTGGTCACCGTTAGTCGTCCGGTCTCAGTGTCGTCTTGCACAAAATCGAAAAAAGTTCTGCGACGGGGAGAGCCTGTTCTCACATGGGCTCGGACCGTGTTGACCGATGGTTTGTCCTCGGTCTCGGCCTTGGCAGTTGGTTCGTAGATGACGTCTTGAATGCGGTTTAGCGCAACCAATTCTGACAGCCTGGCCTCGGTTGACACCACTTTAGAACCTTGCTCTCGAGAGTTTCGCTTGCAAGCGAATCTGCAGCGGCATTGAACTCTCGGACCACGTGCAAGTACTTCACTGACGGAACTTGGCTGTGAGCTCTCGGTGGCGGTTCAGTTGGGTCAACAGTGACTCCTTACGACATGCGATCACCCCTAGGGACTGCTGGATTGCGAGTCTCGAGTCGCCCACGATGACTAAGTCCTCGGTCGTGTGCTCTAATGCAGCTTGTACTCCGTTGTTCATACCCGCATACTCGGCGAGGTTCACCGTGGTCGCCTCGAGGTAAGCACTCGCAGCGGTCACTATAGTCCACTCTGGTAATCTCCACAGTATCCATGCACAACTGCCATAGCCACCGTGCTTTTCGGTCTTAGCCGAACCATCAAATGACAGCACGAAGCCTTGGTAGGACCTCGGTAGCCGTGCGTACAGCAGGTTCGGGTCCATCCTAATGCTCGGTGACCCTTTGGTTGGTGGTGCGACTTGTGCTAACGAGTCATCTAAGTCGACGAAGCTCGTCAAACCTGCTTGGAGCAACTGCGCGAATGCGCAATCTCGTTCCTTCACCCGCTGCACCACTAAGTGCCACGGGGACAGCATAACTGCAAACTGGGTCGTGCGTCCGAACAGTGTCTTGGACTTATGTACCCAGTCGAGCGTCGAAAACCGCGTATAGACGTGGATGGTCCGACCTGCGAGCTGAGTGTAGCACACCTTCAGCAGCAGTAGCAGGGCTAAGACCTCCTTCTCGGCCGGATGATAGTTCATCTCGGCGTCCTTGAGAACACGCCCGCAAAACCGAACGGGGTGTAACGTGCCGTTGTGTTCTTGCATGAGAGTAGAGCTCAGCGCCCACTCGTTCGCGAAGAGCATGACGTGCACCTCTTTGTCTCGGTCGAAGTGCCGTAATATCGGGGCGTCCATCACCTTCTGTTGGAGTGCTGCGAAGCTTCGTTTGGCCACCGTGAGGTCACCCCCAGGTGCAAAGTCTGCGTCCTTCAACTGGTACAACGCAGCGCCGTACACTGCGAAGTCTTGGATGAACCGGCTGTAGTAGTTGAGCGCACCCAGGAACGACTGCATACCTTTCTTTGACGTTGGAAAAGGGACCTCCGTCACTGCCTTGATCTTCTTCGGATCGGCTCGAATGCCCTCGGACGAGACTTCATGGGACAGGAAGTCCACCTTGGACTGCACAAATATACTCTTCGTGAAGCTGACGCTGATCCGACACTCTGTGAAGCGTTGGAGCAGTCGGTCCAGCGTCGCTAAACAGCCGTCGAACGTCTCGTTACCGAAGCATATGTCGTCGACGAAGGATCGTCGGTCGAACACCGGAACCAGCGAAGACTCGTCCGACTCGCCGTTCGCAAACATGTCACCCGTGGGACTATTCACCAACAGGGACACTGCGTCCATAACAGTAGAAGACTCTCGGTCGGCCTCGAACTTGGTTCGAGCCCTCGGTGGAGCCTCTGAATGCTGGTTACAATCCTCGGTAGCGACTGTCCGGGCATCTTTGGTCTGTTCTTCGGCTTCACGCATGGCTTTCGCGAATTGCGACCACCCGCCCTTCGGCTGGACAAATCCCCAAAGAGCATTGTCGATCATCCGCTGGTAAATCATCGGTGCGTTCTTGAGACCAAATGGCATCCGTAGCCACTCAAAATGCCCCAGTGCGCAGACAATGCAGAGATCTTCCGAGCTCTCTGTGTCATCATTATGGCCCAAAATCCGCTCGCTGCGTCCAACGAGCAGAACCATAGGTAAGCTTCCATATCAGTCAAAAGGTCGTCAACGAGCGGCATGGCGTACTCCATGATCGCTGTGACTGCATTCACCATCTTGTAATCAATACACAGACGGATATCGACACCGTTCTTTTTCAGAACAATCACAATCGGGGACGCCCACGGGCTGTCCGAGAAGGTAATCAGTCCAGCCCGTAGCAATCCTTTCAGGAGCTCATCTTCCGAGCCCTCTGTTTGATAGGCGCGTGCCCTTGCACGTCAATATCGCACACCACACCGTATGCCGGTGGTGGTAGCGCATTACCACTTGAGATCATGATCTCCTCGTGACGCTTCAACACCTCAACAAGCTTCTCCTGCTGACCCTCGTCCAGGTCTTTATTCTGAACATTCGGACCGGTGTAATCTAAAGCGGTAACCGTAATCTCGGTCAGGTCAGGCAGGAATGCCAATTCCTGTGCGTAGTCGGTGAGCTCGATGTCGTTCGCCAAATGCTCGGACACGTCATTTTCTTCAACGTCTCGCCCCGACACGACCCCTGCTGCAATCTCGTGCATTGCGGACACGTAGGCTGCGTTCAATATACACTCTGGATCTTCAGTAGGACACGGGGTATGTTTGGCTCGGTCGTCTGGCTCGTCCAGAATCTGGACCGAGGTGCCGATATTCTCGGATGTCACCCCTGTTGAAGACTCGGTGCACGCGGCATCATCCGTAGCGTGAGTCGAGGACTGCCTCTGAGCTTGTTCGGACACTCGGTCGTCATTCCCTGACTCTAGCGTGTGCTCCAACTCCTCGGCACAGTAGACTTGAACCTCTTCGCTTGGGTCCGAACCCTCGGCGCCTCTAGTGAGAATATTCTGAGGTGTCGGATACTCTCGGCGCTCGACCGCAGGCGGCTGATCGGCTAGCCAACGTTCGTAGAGCACGCGCTCTCGTTCAAACAGCGTCTCGTCACGGCTCTCCGCGTAGGCAAGGATCTGCCACTCCTTATACTTGTTAGACCGTAGGCGTACGTACCCAGGCTCGCGCGGAAGTTCGCCTATTGGTACCCATAACACAACCGACTCATGTTTCGAGCAATTAGCGACGCTCGGTGTCACATTCGTCAGCCGGACCCACGTCGGGTGCCCCCGTCTAAACTTCGTTACCGTCGGGACGAGTCTCTCCGTCCGTCGGATCCAAACTTCGTGAGTGTCTCGAGAGGGTCGTTTACACCTAAGCCGGAACTCTCGCCACTCATGACCGGGGATATACAAATCCTCGGTCGGTCCACCAACTACCTGAGTGCCATAGGGTTCATCATCCGCCGCGCTCAGCGACTTAATTAGTGGCACCATCACTTCATCTGGCAGTCTAGCTGTCCCGTGGAACAGGTCCAGCCGGACACCGCCGGAATCATGAAGTCCGTTCCGAGGACCACATCGACTCCTGCACTGTGGTTCATGATCCACATCTCAAACTCGTACACTCGCTCCCACCCCAGGGTGATCTTCACGAGCGCTCGTCGACGAGTCTCTAACACTCCAGGGTTAATTCCCCGCACTTCCAAGCTTCGGCCGTGGTCTGGGACTTCGCGCAACCGCAACCTCTTGGCGTAGTTCGCCGAGATCACGCTGACGTTGGCTCCAGTGTCCAACAGAATCCTCGTTCGCACATCATTCACTGCTCCCTTGACCAAAGCTCTCATTCTCTTCCTCTTGTCGTACCGTTGGGACGACCACCACCCCAATCTCTCGCCCGGGAGCAACTTCGTCCTCGGGACGAGACTTCGGGGCGATCGTTCAACTCGGGACATACTAGCAATCGAACCCTCGGTCTTGCGGCCACTAGGTTCGCCAATGCTCCACTCCTTCACTCCACACTCACTGAGGTATACACCTCTCTCCTTTTCATTTTCCATCGTTGTCACACTCGTAATCTCTCGGTCTTCGGGCCAATTTACCTCACCCGCGAACGCGAACATATAGTCGGCGTCTATTGCAGGTTCGGTTAACTGTGGCAGCCCGATTGGGACCAACCCAGTTTCAGTTGGCGGGCTGCCTAGTTTAAATGATTCCCGAACACTAAGCTTTGTAGCTCAGGCGTGAGATCTTTCTTGTCGACCTTCGATCGTAGGAGATTGGTGAGCTCATTTAGGGCGTCACACTTCCCAGCGTCGTGCACTTGTTTGCACAACTTGCATCGCCTGTAGCAGTAGTGCACTGAGTGCGACATACTGCCACAGGCTGCACAAGGACCGTACTGGCGCTGTCGGTTGTCTCGTCCGTAGCCTCGGTCTTTGTTGAAGTGACCATTACCACCCCTGGGGTGTCGGTGGTCGGACCGGGCGAACGTGCCTTCTGCAGCGGCGCGGCGTTCACTGTCGTTGGCGGCTGCAACGTGACCGTATTCACCGTCGGGACTAGAATCGCTGTCGGAGCTCTCACTGGAACATCGGCTGCCGTCCCGGCGCCGTTCGTCGTCGCTAGATGTCTCGGTGCTGTCATAACCATGATGGCGCGTCTCTGGGCGGTTCGATCGGGACCTAGTAGCGTCGTTCACATTCAATGCAGCGACGAGGTCAGTTAGCGCGTTCGCTACCGTGACTCTCGGGCGTGAATCGTCGCGACGGCGTTCTCGGTCATGTCGATCACGGCGATAGCTGTCTCGCGAACCCTCTGTGCGCCTACCATCATGTCGGCGGCTGTCTTCTTGGTTCTTCGGACGGCGTCCTGACGACTCTCGGGATGTTTTACGTTCCCGACGACGGAGGATGTCGTTGACCATATCTTCGAGGTCATGAATGTCCTTAACTCGGACGTGACACAGACGCTCTTCCAGACCTCGGTCATCACACGTATCCAGAAAGTGTTCCACATGGTCCTTGGCGTCGCGTCCACCGTTCTCGAACTGCACTCCGGCATTGCGGGCATAGCCGTTAAGCCTATTGAGGTAATCACACACGTGCTCTTTGTCCTCTCGTTTCGCTGAATAATACCGAGCCTTCGCAGACTGAGTAAACCGTGAGCAGTAGTACTTGATAAATGCGTCGCTCAACAACTTCCACGTACGACGAGTCTTGCGAGGAAGTTGTCGGTACCAATGTAGAGCTCCATCTTGGAGACTGAGTTCGAACGCCATGCACCACTCGTTTGGTGACGTATGCGTTCCCTTCATCTCGTAGATAAAGGTTCGGAGCCATTGCATGGACTTCTCGCTCTTGTTCCGGAGTCCAAAATAGGGCTTGATGTTGCCGAGTGGAAGGTGGGTTGCGAGCTCAAGCCTCGGTGTGGAGCTTTTAGTCTCCGCTTTGCTCAGCTCGCGAATCTGGCGCGCCCACTCTTCGGTGAGGTCTCCATCGAGATAATCGAAGTCACCTGAGTCACTATCGCTGTCCGACGAGTCTCCTGGACTATCGTAGTTCCTGGCGGGACGTCGGCCAGTCTCTTGACGAGTGTTCGGAGTGGGGCGTAGACTTTCTGTCTCCTCGGCTAGCCGCTCAGATCGACTTGCAGACCTCGGTGTCACCATGTGCGAATCTTGCATGTACGGTGAAGCCTCGGCCGTAGCCGTAAAGACGCCAGCATCGGAACCCTCGTTGACACGCTTCTTGGGAGTTTGAGGAAGCGGGACCTTTGATGGGTCCGCTCTTCCGGTGCGCGTCGGGCTATAGGTTGACGGCCTGCCCCAATCTCGGACACCCCGAAAGACGTCCGCAACTTCTTCTTCCACTTTCGCAACGCTGTGCCGGCATCAGTCGGTGTCCAATCCTTGAGTGCGGCGTCAGATGGAAACCTCTGAGGCTCGCACCCCATAGCACGGAGGAGTAGCACAGTATCCTGAGCCACTTGTCGAGTGCTCGTTGAGTCAATGGGCACTGCTAGCTCACCCCCAAGGTCCATCCAGACAGCCTGGCGGGCCTGCTTCGGGCCGAACAGTTGCATCCAATTGCTCCTAGTCTTCATTAGTTCCAGGCAGCGACCTAGAACCTTGTTGGCAGCCGGCGTATCACCATTGACTGGTGGCCGGTTGCCTGTCGACCGAGAAGTTGCCTTCCCGGTCATCGCCGACGGCTTCAAACCGTCGGACCCATCATCACTGTCACCAAACGAGATGTCGGTGGTGTCGACAATGAACTTCCAGGGTGCACCGTAGGTTCGGTGCGTGTTCCACTTGACTTCATCGGTGTTGCTGGTACCGCTGACTTGCCTCCTTTCGCCATTTTCTCTCTTCTTCTCTCTCTCGAATGCTCGTTAGGGTAGAACCTACCACAACCACAACACACAGAAGGTCACACCAATCCCGGGTCGCGGCACCAGTTGTCGTGTAGGACACGATAGAATTCTCACTTGTCGGGTGAGTTCCCACCAACAACACACGCTTCCCCGTGAAGGTCAGCGATTGTTGGATCAAACCTGAAGACCAGGTACGATCCCTTACACCGGGTCGGTTGTAAGCGCTTCTGTATACCGAGGTTGTTTTAGGTAACCCTTACCTACACCACTAGCCACGAGCTTAGACTAGGGTGTTATATTGCGCTTTCGCGCGTAACCCTGCAGTCCCTCAGAGGAAAGGGTACCGGCGTGTTAGGCCTTATACAGGGGTGTCGAGGTATAACCTCGACGGGGAGCAAAAATACACTAGGACCTTAATAGACCCTAAGTATACACGTAACGACACTTCACTGTCGCCTCCGATCTCTCGGCCACACCAACTCTTGGCCTGACCAGGATAAACTCTCGGTTCAATGTACCTTGAGTCTACCAACAGGCATCCCACACAACTGAGCGTGTCCTGGCACTTAAATAAGCTAGCTACACTTACCTAAGTCGGACTTGACTCTTGTTAGCTGGGGGGAAGACTGCGTTTTATAAACTGCTTAATGTGAGGCTCAGAGAGCCTCTGTATGTCATCCTATGTTTTGTCCTATGCCTATATACAAATATCAAGTGTAAACAAATCACTGTAGGAGCCTCCGAGGTTTCAGAATAAGTACGACCGAGGGGTCGACAACTCACTCTTAAGTACGGATTTGGGACTGTACAGACGTGAGACAAGGGATCTGAGATGGGTACAGAGCCCTATCTCGGCCTAATCCAGGAAGCCTCGGCCAGGTTATATTAGGCTAGCCGAGGGCCCGGATGTCACTATTCCTTCTCTGTCACTCCGTCGCGGGGATGTATAATCCTCCAATGGGGTGAACCCTCGCTTTTCACCGAAAGGTTCTGTGGCGGTTGCCCCCTAGCGACTGGGTCACTACCTCACCGTTAGAACCAACACCACAGTACCTAAAAAACAACCTCGTATACAGAAGCGCTTACAACCGACCTGTCGGGGTAAGGGATCGTTCCTGGTCTCAGGTTGATCCAACAAACGTGACCTTCACGGGGAAGCGTGTGTTGTTGGTGGGAACTCACCCGACAAGTGAGAATTCATCGGTCCTACACGACACTAGCTCCAACGCTGGAGCTCCTTGCACGCGCCAGTCGACGCATTGTGCCTTGCCACACTGACGTAGGGAGTACGAGCGTGTCGTGACTGTACTTTTGGAGGCGATCTGGATCGACTCTCCATAGTGCTCGCATGCACGTGGAACAACGTGTGCTGGATGGGCCCACCTTCAGGCCATCCATGAACACGGTCACTTGATGTGTGCCGGTAGGGGGTCCCCACCAGAAATGCAGCGAGTACTCGAATTATCCTGGACGTAACTCATGCAGCTCACGCTTCCTGTTTGCAGGCAAGGAGCGCGATAGCTGGCGATACTCATAGTTCGCCGGAAAGGTGGCTCTAAGCTGTTGACAAAGCTGAGCCCAGGTTGTGAAAAACAACCCGGTGTTGTCGCTTCGCGCGTGTACGCCCAGGTCTTCGCCCGGCTCCTAGGTTGGACAGGGCAAACGGACCCGAAGTCGCTCGGTCGAGATGAGAGCTGCGTCCATCCGAACTCGACCTCTAGGACCAGAAGTGGAGGTTCTTTCCTCCTTCCCCCCATAGAGTTAACTTAAGCCTCACGGTTAGGTTGGATGACTTTAGTTCGGCCACGGGGGTCTGCGCCCCTTCATGTGAAGCAATGAGCCCTCGCTTATACTGTCGAACGCCTCAATGCGTCGACAGGTCGGCCGGCGTAGCAGACGCCAAGCTTTGGAGGGTATATCCTCCAAAGATGCTCACCATCTTCCGGACCGACTCAAACTGAGCATCGGTCAGATGAGGGAACTCCCCTCTATCCATCTTGGATTATCTTCTAGGTGCCAAGAGGAATCAGGTAGTCATCCTACCCGCGTAGGCGTGGATTGACTACAAGTGCTACCAAGTGTGATGGGTCACACGAGCACCTTGCTTGAGAAGCGTGCTATTGAGGGTACAAAAACTCTAAGTGAACGGCGGTTCACTAGTCCCTGGTCTTAGGGGACTTAATAGCCAGTTAGCGTAGATTTAGACTGATGTATTTATAGTTAATTAGGCCCATTTGGCCTGTAATACAAACTCCTAATTAACTATAAATTTAACCCTATTATGCATATAAAGTTAGGTCAATTACTATTGGTTGGCCCTCAGCCACCAGATCTACGTGGCAGTAGTGTGGTCCACACCACTCACGAGTGAGTATCAAAACGAATACTCACAGAAGTATATCAACTTCTAAAGGCGATAACCTTTCTAGGGTACCCCTTCATGTAACCCCGTTACGATGAGCACATACCGCAACGGACATGCCGCGCTCTCTAGTTAAGTGGTCTTGGAATCGGATGCGCTAGACCTTTAGACCGAGTCTGGAGACGCTTGAGGATGGTGATGATGCTGCAGATAGGCTGCTGTGGGAGCTGCCAATTTGATGAGAAGGCGGCCTAACGGCTATGCACACAATGCTAATGGAACTTTGAGCTCGTCTTTGCATTTTGGACCTCACATGCAGATGGGGTGTCGGATCGGAGAAGTATTATACGGTAATTATAATTGTTCTTGATATGTGTAACGTGGTTACATGAGGGGTACCCTAGAAAGGGTACCGCCTCTAGAAGTAGATATACTTCTGTGAGTATTTCGTTTTAGATACTCACTCGTGGGTGGTGTGGACCACACTACTGCCACGTAGATCTGGTGGCTGAGGGCCAACCAATAGTATTTGCCTAAACTTTTATATGCATAATAGGGTTAAATTATATTAATTAGGAGTTTGTATTACAGGCAAATGGGCCTAATTAACTATAAATACATCAGTCTTAAATCTACGCTAAACTGGCTATTAAGTCCCCTAAGACCAGGGACTAGTGAACCGCCGTTCACTTAGAGGTGTATACCCTCAATAGCACGCTTCCTTAACCCTTAGATTCCCGGGACAAAAGTGGGGGGTATATTTTTTCCCTTATGTTGTACCTCCAACATAAGAATATATAGGATTTGTATTGGCTGGATTCTCGCACGACTATGTTGCCTGGAAGTACAGGGTTGTCTCAAAAAAAAAGCGGCATATCCAACATGTCAGGTCTAATGTTGGCTGAAATAGCCACCCTTGTCGAGCTTATGACTGATAAGGCAACTTATACAGGTACTGTTTATCTGGAGAGTCCTATTTCTGAGCATTGCACACGTATATCCGCCGTTACTTTCAAGTATTTAGATCACAAAAAGGTACGAAAGACATGCGTTTTGAATTGATTACTTGTCCGTTGAGGTAAAGGATATACATCCACTAGCCTACACTTCAGCATCAGCCTCTCCTCCGTCCGAATTTCAGCACTGTTCCTTGCTGCTTGTGCAGAATCTGTAGGACGCCGACGCTTCTTCCCCGGACGCGACGCAGGTGCTCGATCGCGTAGGTTTGTGCTCTTGCAGCAGATAGCGAGGGATATCGTTGCCATTGCTCCAATCTTCGTGCCAAATAGCGAAGCAAGTTTTGCCCTTCCACGAGTAACACTGCAAAAGTACTTCCTGTGGAAATCAGCGTTAGCATGGACATCATCTTGTATCTCAAGTATAATTTACCTCCTTTTATTGCCGGTTGAACACTCTGGACAGAAGTACTTCGTGTATTTTCATGGCTTCGATTTGTAGAGCGCGCACACTTTGCAGGAGCGCTGGTGATGCTTGAGTCCTTGATCGTTATCC
The DNA here is from genome assembly GCA_008079305.1 of Phytophthora palmivora. Classification (NCBI taxonomy): domain Eukaryota; phylum Oomycota; class Peronosporomycetes; order Peronosporales; family Peronosporaceae; genus Phytophthora; species Phytophthora palmivora. Next base: position 27,723 of record VOQZ01000553.1, read on the forward strand.
ACCATATCCGGATTTTCTTCTAGGCAAGGGCCATCACTAGTCATTGCATGTACAACGTCTGGAGCTGGCATAGCATCGTCTCGCACTGGAGAGAAGCCGCAGTCCTATCTCAAGCTGTAGTTGCCCTCTGTTCGTGTGATGAAGACAACATATAACATAATGTTAACCTTTTAGAATGCTTATGTTGTCCCACACAACATAACGTACCTCAATAACTTCGTAAGTCTCCGTGCAGTCAACCGCAAGAAGCTGGGTCATCAGGGTCTCGAAAAATGCGTAGTGCTTTGGCGGGTGCTTCTTTGCTCTGGGCGCTTGTCATTCAACTTTTTGTGATGTCGAAACACTATATAGGCGTTCACCAGTGCCATGTCTAGTAATCCGAGGAACAATGTCTTGTAGTATTTGCGAGTTTTGTAGCAAAGCTGTACACTGTACTCTCTGCATCCGGAGTTGGTCGTGAACGTCAACACCTCCCATCCATCGATGGTAATCACGGACCAACTCTGGTGCAGGTATCGGTTGCATATCTCCATGTATACGTCTCTCACTGATGAAAAACAGTAAAGTTAGCAATAGTACCATCCGCAATGACGTAGTTGTACTTACTTACTGTAGTCGTCTGGCGACTGCCTCCACTTGTTAGCAAATGCACCGGGTGCGGTCCATCCACATTGCCGCAGTTATCTGAGGAAAGCGCTTATTCTGGGCGAGCTTTATTGTTTCTTGGGGAGGCACTGCAACCTTCCGATTGTTCACTTGCTTGATCTCCTTCTTTGTCACTATACCCTTTGCATACCCTGACCGGTCTGTCTGGATTGTACCAGTCAGGTACATCGTCGATGCAGCAGCTCCAGCGCTAACTTGACCGATGTATAGAAACGGTCTGTGACGACTAAACGCCATGGTGATTTTGTCGATGGAGGGCAAAGAGCGTTCATGTTCCTTAATACGGCAGCTTCGCCGGTGTTATTATCCTTTGGCACGGGTGTCTGCAAATGGGTCTTGGCTCCGCAATAGATTTCAATTCTTCAAATACAACAATCCACGAATAGAAGTTATGTTAGTATAATTGACTATTTGATCCGATGTGACGCGTTTATGTTGACCATGAGCCAACATAAGCACTTTAGCCAAAAAAAAGTTGTGGCAGGCTGAAAACCTACCACAACATTGTTTCACTTACCTCAAACAATATGCTGTGTC